>JAJNNV010000096.1:0-109611 GCA_022544895.1 Biscogniauxia sp. FL1348
AGTTATAAGGAAGGTTAGCGACAGTAACCAGGTATTATAATAATTAAAAATGTTAACGCCAGCGCATAATACTTAAAATTAATAGCACGACTTTATATTAATTTAATTATATAAAAGTTAAAATTATTAAAAAAGTTAACAGCAAGGTTTAAATAGTCGGAAAGTTTGCAGCTGCGTAAAAGAAAAGGTCAACAGTAGCTTAAATAATCGGATATATAAAAAAAAGTCGTAACTATTAAAAAAGTTAACAGCAAGATTTAAAATAGTCAGTAGGAAAGTTTGCAGCTGTACGCAAGAAAAAGTCGGTAACGTATATAACTTAAGTAGTCGGTAAAAAAGTCTTATAGCTATATGCGCAAAAAAAAAAAAATTTTACATAAGTAATTTAATATATTTAAATAAACTAATTAATTTTTTTTAATTATAAGTTATAATATTAAAATACAGCGCAAATTAAAAAAAAGTTAAAATTACTGTTATTATATGTTTTTAAGCTTATTTAAATAATTAATTTAAAAAGTTAGCGATTAAAATGTTTAATTTAAAACCATTATTTTAATATATATTTTAATTAGTTAACAACATAATAAAAGCCTTTTTATAAAATTATTAACTTTAATAAATCGTTAACTTTACTAGTTATAAGTGCATTTATATGCATACGACCTTTTTAATAGTTAAAGACATTTTTTTAATTAATGCTAGCAATAAAAATTTTATTAAAATTTGCTGCCGCAGCGATAAAAAAAAAATATTGCTTTTAATGCTATTATTTATAAAAAGTTTAATAATAAAAAATTACATTTTAATTATTTATTTATATAAACAATAATTAGTTTTTTTAATTGCAAATTATAATATGTCGTCTAAGCTTAAGATTCCCTTTGCCCGAAAGCGCAACTTTTATCAAGTTGCAGGTTTTAAAGGTTTACTTATAACGCTGTTAGCACGGGCAGTTATATGTAAAAGGAGATCTATCGTTAAAACGCTAGTTCTTTTTATTTTCCTGCTAGTTAACAAAAAAGGCTTTTTTATTAAAGGTAGTGTTAATTAACGGAAGCCGGAATTTTTCGCGAACTTCGTTTTCGTAAAAAAAAGCGCTTAGTTCGTTACCGTACATTTTAACGTTTAAAATTTTGTTGTTTGTAACTTTTTTTTTTAAAACGCTAATAAGCTTTATAGTGGTTTATTTTAAAGTTATATGCTTTTAAACTGCATTAAGAAAATTTTTAACTGTAAGCGCTTTGTTTATTTTTATAAGCTTATTAGTTTTAACTTAAGTGTAAATAGCTTTTTATTTTTTTATTTAATTTTTTAGATTTAGCGTGAGATTATTTACTTTTATTAAAATAAAGCGGTAGTTTTTGCAAAAGTAAATAATGCAAGTAAGTTTAAATAAAGTAAAATGTAGTTTTAATTATTAAATAAAAGCTTAAAGTAAAAGTTTTTTTTTATTTTAAAGTAAGCGTTTTTAAAAGCTTATAAGTTAACTGTAGTTTTAATTTATGTTAAAATAAATCGTTAATTTAAAACTTAGTAGTTTAATAAAGTTAAAAAAAAGTTTTTATATTTTTTTTAAGCTTTGTTATATGCTTTATTGATTTAAGTTTAAGTAAGTAAAGTACTTGATTTTTTAGTAAGGGATTTTTTAAACTTTTTTTTAAATAAAGGTTTAATTAGGTTGTTAATAGCTATAAAAGTACTGAGAGCATTAAAGTCGAGCTTTAATTATATGTAAAATATTTTGTTTATAAGTTTATAATTTTAAAATTATAAATTTTAAGTAAAGCTATTAACGAGCTTTTTATTAGTAAGCAAAAGATTTTTAAAATTAAAAAATGTTATATTAATAAATATTTAAATGAGAATAAAATAATTAAATAATATAAGATAATAAATATTGTGTATATAAAAAAATAATTATTTTAACGTGTATATTAAGTAAAGCTAATAAGCGCTAAGCTTATAACTATTGCTTTTATATATAAATATAATTTAAAAACACATAAAAAAGCTTAAATTATATATTTAAGTGATTTTTATAAAAAAAAGGAAAAAAGCTTTTTTATATAAATAAAAAAAGCTTTAAGTTTTATATTTAATGCTTTATAAGGTTACGTAATTTACTTAAGTAAATGTACATGCTTTATAAAAATGCTTTTATACGCGATATAATAATATAGCGCAAATTAAAAAAACCGTTAATTTTAAGCTTAATTAGTAGCTTAATAACTATATTGTAATTAAAAACTTACTACATTATTTAATATAAAAAAATTTTAATAAAAAAAGCAATTATATATATAATATATAAATTATAATATTATAAAAGTTAATAAAAGCTTATAAGTTATTAACTTAACTATATATAAAGTTTATTATTATTAACTACGTAATTAACTTTTTATAACTTTAACGTTTTATATTAAAAACTTTATTAAATTTTTAAAGTTATAAAATAGTTTATATTAAATAATAAAAATTTAAACGTATTAAGTTTAATTTTTAATAATTTAATAATTTTTTTATTATAATTAATAAATTTAATATTTATTATTTTTTAACGTATTAAATTATTTTAAAACGTTTTAAATTATTTTATTATTATAAATAATATTTTAAACTTTTTTAATACCTTTATAATTAAAATTGATTATTTTTTATTTTTATAAAAACTTAATATTTATAATATTATTACGTTATATAAAAATAAATTTAATATATTTATATATTAAAGCTTTTTTATTTTTAATATAATTTATTTACTTAAATTAATTTATAATAACGTTTAAATTTTTAAAAAAATTTAAACTTAATAATTTTTAATTTTATTTATTAAATATATTAATTAAACGCATAAATTATTTATTATTATTATAATTATAATATATTAATTTTTTAATTTTAAATTAACGTTTATTATAATTAAAAACTGCAATTATAATATTTTAAAAGCGTTTAAAAATATTAAAAACTTAAATAACTTATTATAATAATATTTTTAATATATTTATAAATTTTTTAAAATATTAAATAAATATTTTATTACTTTTATTAATATAGCTATATAATAAACACTTGCATTATAATTAAATATTAACATGTTTTTATTAATTAATTAAAATAAACTTATTAATTATTAGCTATTTTTTTAATAAAAAAATTAAAATTTAAAAATAAAAATAAAATAAATTTTTTTTTAATAAAATTATTATAAATAATTAAAATAAAAATAAATAAATAAAAATAATTAAAAATAAAATAAAAGCTTATAAAAATATAAACGGTTTTTTTATTAAAAAAACAATTTATTACGTTAATTTTTTTATTTATTATATTATAAATATAATAGTTTTTTAAATTGTTTTTATTTAAAAAAAATTAATTTTTATTATTTTATAATTTTTAATATTTTATACGTTTTATTATGCAATTTTATAAATTGCTTTATAATATTTAAAAATATTTTATTATGCTTTTTTATAAACTATTAAGTAATATTTAAAAAAATCTTTATTATAAAGCATTTTTTAAATACTTTTAATAAAAACTACTATATTTATAATATAATAAATAAAAAAATTAACATAATAATTAAAATTTAAAAATTTAAACTTAACTTTTTAATTAAAAATTTTTAATATAATAAATTATAATATATTATTTTTATATTTTTTTATAATATTATCGATTTTTTTTACATTAAATAATAATATTATAATAAAATAGTATAAATATTAAAATAAAAAAACAATAAAATTAAATAATAAAATAAATAATTATAATATATTAAAAAAATTTAAATATTTAAAAGTTATATATATGTATTTATAATAAGTTTTAAAATTTTTTATTATATAATTTAATATATTATTTTTTTAAAACGTTTTATTTAATTTATATAATAATAAAATAAATTATTAAAAATAAATATATAAAAAATAAAAAAATAAAAATTTAATAAAAATATTAATATTAAGCAGTATAAAACTTTATAATATATAATAATATAAAATATTTTTAATATATAATAAAAATATTAATATTAAATAATATAAAATGCTTTTAATATATAATAAAAATATTAATATTAAATAATATAAAATATTTTTAATATATAATAAAAATATTAATATTAAACGTTATAAAATTTTATAACGTATAATAAAAATATTAATATTAAATAATATAAAATTTTATAACATATAATAAAAATATCGATATTAAATTAATATAAAAAAAATTTAAAAATAAAAAATAAAAAAAAACAACGCATTAAAATATATTATAATTATAATAACTTTAACTGCATAGCGTGTACTTATATTAACATGTTATATTAATTTTTATTATTTTTTTAATGCTAATTTTAACGTTTTATAATATAACGTAATAAAGTTATATAGTATAAAAATTGCAAATAAACAATAAGTGTAACGGCACGGCTTCCAGCCGTGGTTACGTGGTTGATTAATTAATTAGTTAGTTGATTAATTAGTTGGTTGGTTGATTAGTTACGTGGTTAGTTAGTTAGTTAGCTAGTTACTTAACCTTTTACTAGTCTTTGTGTATATAAAAAAAAGTATGTAGCCGACCTAGCTATACATAATTTTTTTTTATTATTATTATTTTAATAAAGTACATTTAATTATATAAACATAGCTAGCTACGCATAAGTGCCGTAATATAATAATAATAATTTTTTTTATTTAAAGTTTAATATTTAAATTAATCGTATTTTTTTAATTGCACGCTGTACGCTGCACGCGATTTTTTTCGATTTTTTCGGCGAAAAACAGCCATTTTAACCTAATTGCAGCTAAAGGCCTCGTATAGCTATTTTAACTTTGCGCAGTTAATTTAGCTTTACACAGTTAATTTAGCTTTGCAGTTAACAGCTTTGCAGTTAATAGCTTTATAGCTAATAGCTTTACTGCTTTATAATCTATTTAATTTTATTTAATTTATTTTTGCAAATATAAGCAGTTTAATTTATTTAAAATTAGCTTTTTTATTTAAAATTTATTTAATTTATTTATTTTATTTAATTTAACGCATTTTAGTTATTTTTTTTTGCTTTAAAGGCTTTAAAAGCACGAAAAACCAGGTTTTTTAATTATACGGCTATATTTTATTTTATTTACTTTATTTTATTTTATTTAATTATTAATCGACTTGATTTTTTTTATTACTTTTTATAATTTATTATAATGGCTTTTATTACGGTTTAAAGGCATAAATAGCTATTAAAGTTGTTATTAGCTATGCTTACGATAAATTTTTTTAATTTTAAGCCGAAATTTTAAACCGAAATAATTTAAATCTAATTTAACTATTTTTCGTAAAGCTACTAGTTTATTTACGTTTTTTAACTTTTTTTTTTGCTATATAAAAACCTTAACAATGTTACGGGACTAGCCCAGGGTCGACGGTATGGCTGCTGCCATATAAGTCAGCAGGTTTAAGTAAAGAGCTATTATTAACTTTGCTATTAAAAACGCTAACTTTTATACAGTTTACATATATATAAGCTAGTTAACGTTTATAAGTGCTATTTTTTATTTTTTTTTTTATAATTAATTTAACTTTTTTAAGTATATGTAGTTTTTATATTTTAACTTTATAACATATTAATTACTTTTTATTTAATTTTTTTTAACTTTTATACATGCTGCTGTAAAAGTATTTTTTATACTTATTATAATAAATTTTAAATAATTAAATAAGCATTTATAATAATATATATAATTTATTATATTTATTATTATATTACTTTTAAATATTATTAATAAATAAAAATAGTTTTTTTACTTTTTAATAAATTTAACAGTAAAAATATTAAATTTTAATTATTTTTAATTTAAATAAAGTTATAAGTTAATAAAAAAACAATAATAATAACCACGTAAAATTTTACTATATTTTTAAGTTTTTTATATTAAAATTTAAATAAAAATTTTTTAACTATATTATAATTATAAAAAATAAAAAGTTATAAAATTTAAACGATTTTTTTATATAGTTAAAAGCATATAAAAAATTAAACGCAATTTAATATATAAAATAAAAATTATATGCTTTAAAATAATAATTATTTAAAATTATTATTATTTTTATTTTTTATTTTAAAAAAGTTTTATTTTATATTTTAACTAATTTATAATTAAATGTTATAAAAATTAACTACTTAATTTTATATTTAAACGTAAAATAATAATAATATTTAAATAAGCAAATTAAACTTATAAAAATATATAAAAAGTTTATATTAAATTTACATATAATAATAAAGCAATTTACTTATTTTTTAATAAATTTTTACTTTTTAACTTTATATCGCTTTTAAATAAATAAAAGCAATTTAATAAATATATTAATTAATATTATTAATATAATGTTAATTAATTAAAAAATTATATAAAAAAAACAAATTGCTATATAAAATATAAATTAAAACGTTATTAATTAAATATATATTTAAAAACTGCATTTAAATTTATAAAAATTAAAGTTTATATAGTTTTTATTATTTTTACGCAATATTTTTTATAAAATAATAAATTAAATTTATTATAACGGTTAATTAAAATATAGTAATTTTTTTTTAAATAAATATAAACTTAAAATATTAAAAGTTTATATAAATAAGTGTTAAAAAGTATAATAATTAATAAAAAAATTTAATAAATAAGTAATAATTATATAAAGTATAAAATGCTTTTTAACGCTTATAAACGGCTATTATTAATAGTTTATAATATTAATTATTTATAAAATAATAACTATTTAAATTAAAATATTATTAAAAAATATATATATAAATATTATATTAAATTATGTAAAAAAAAATATTAATTATAAATAAAAAATATTATTATAAAATTAACTTAAAGTTAACAATATAATTACTATTATATAAATTAATAAGTTTAAATAAAAAACTATTATTAACTTTATTATTAAAAACGTTAATTTTTATATAATTTACATATATATAAGTTAATTAACGCTTACAAGTGTTATTTTCTGTTTTTTTTTTTATAGTTAATTTAACTTTTTTTTAATATATATAGTTTTCGTACCTTAACCTCGTAACAAATAAAGCCGTATAATTTTATTATTATTATTTTTATTTTTTTATATAAAAAAATAACTTTATTTGCATAAAGCATAATTTTTTAATTTTAATTTAATAAAAGTTAAATAACTGCAAACCGTGCTTATTACGTACGATTTCGACTTATTTGCAAGCTAGTGATAGCAGTGAAAATAACGGCAGTAAAGGTCTTAATGCTTTAGGTTTTAATGCCTTAAAAGGTATAAAAGGGTCTTAACGCGGTAAAAATGGTAGCTAAGAACTTAAAGGTATGTAAAGGCCTGAACCTAGAGGTATAAAAGGGCTTAAAGGGTCTTAATGCCTTAAAAGGGTTTAAAAGGCCTTATTTTCTTTTATTTTATTAAAAAATGAGGTTTTAAAAGGGGGTAATGTAACGGTACGGCTCTTAGCCGTAGTTACGTGGTTAATTAGTCAGTTAGTTAGTTAATTAGTTTTAGCCGTGGTCACGTGGTTAATTAATCAGTTAGTCAGTTAATTAATTAGTTGGTTAGTTAATTAATCACGTGGTTAGTTGGTTAGTCAGCTAGTTACTTAACCTCCTACTAGTTTCTATGTGTTACGGGACTAGCCTAGGGTCAACGGTATAACTGCTGCTATACAGGTTAACAGGTTTAAATAAAAGGCTATTACCGACTTTGCTATTAAAAACGCTAGCTTTTATACAGTTTGCATATATATAAGCTAATTAGCGCTTATAAGTGCTATTTTTTATTTTTATTTTTATAATTAATTTAACTTTTTTTTAATATATATAGTTTTTATACTTTAATTTTATAATATATTAATTACTTTTTATTTAATTTTTTTTTAATTTTTATACATGCTGTTATAAAGTATTTTTTACACTTATTATAATAAATTTTAAATAGTTAAACGATTATTTATAGTAATATATGCAGTTTACTATATTTATTATTATACTGTTTTTAAATATTATTAATAAATAAAAAAAATAAGTTTTTTTACTTTTTAATAAATTTAATAATAAAAATATTAAATTTTAATTATTTTTAATTTAAATAAAGTTATAAGTTAATAAAAAAATAATAAGTAATAATTATATAAAATTTTATTATATTTTTAAGTTTTTTATATTAAAATTTAAATAAAAAATTTTTAATTACGTTATAATTATAAAAAATAAAAAGTCGTAAAATTTAAACGACTTTTTTATACGGTTAAAAGCATATAAAAAATTAAACGCAATTTAATATGTAAAATAAAAATTACACGCTTTAAAATAATAACCGTTTAAAATTATTATTACTTTTATTTTTTATTTTAAAAAAGTTTTATTTTATACTTTAATTAATTTATAATTAAATATTATAAAAATTAACTGTTTAATTTTATATTTAAATGTAAAATAATAATAATGTTTAAATAAATAAATTAAACTTATAAAAACGTATAAAAAGTTTATATTAAATTTACATATAATAATAAAACAATTTATTTATTTTTTAATAAATTTTTACTTTTTAATTTTATACTGCTTTTAAATAAATAAAAGTAATTTAATAAATATGTTAATTAATATTATTAATATAATATTAATTAATTAAAAAATCGTATAAAAAAAAGTAAGTTATTATATAAAATATAAATTAAAATATTATTAATTAAATATATATTTAAAAGTTATATTTAAACTTATAAAAATTAAAATTTATATAGTTTTTATTATTTTTACGTAATATTTTTTATAAAATAATAAATTAAATTTATTATAACGGTTAATTAAAATATAATAACTTTTTTTTAAATAAATATAAACTTAAAATATTAAAAGCTTATATAAATAAATGTTAAAAAATATAGCAGTTAATAAAAAAATTTAATAAATAAATAATAACTATATAAAGTATAAAACGCTTTTTAACGCTTATAAACAGTTATTATTAACAATTTATAATATTAATTATTTATAAAATAATAAATGCTTAAATCAAAATATTATTAAAAAACGCACGTATAAATGCTATATTAAATTATGTAAAAAAAAATATTAATTATAAATAAAAAATATTATTATAAAATTAGCTTAAAATTAACAATATAACTATTATTATATAAGTTAATAAGTTTAAATAAAAAGCTATTATTAACTTTACTATTAAAAACGCTAGCTTTTATACAGTTTGCATATATATAAGCTGGTTAGCGCTTACAGGTGCTATTTTCTGTTTTTTTTCTTTTTATAATTAATTTAACCTCTTTCCGGTATACGTGGTTTTTATACCTTAACCCCGTAACACTGTGTATATAAAGAAAAGTGTGTAGCCGACCTGGCTACACATAACCTTTTCTTCTTTATTGTTATTATTTTAATAAAGTACATTTAATTATATGAACATGGCTAGCCACGCATAAGTGCCGTAACAATAAGCGCATTACGATTAAATTAAAATAAATACATTTTAACTTTAACTTTAAATTTAAAAAAATTAAATTTAATTTATTATAAAATTATATTTTATATATAATTATTTATTTATATAAATAATATAATATAAATTAAAAAACTATTAATTTTAATTTTATTTAATAATTTAATAATTATATTAATTATATTAATTAATATAAAATAATTTTAAAAAATATATTTATATATATAATATATAAATTATAATATTAAAAAAATTAATAAAAAAATTATAAATTATTAATTTAATTATATATAAAGTTTATTATTATTAACTATATAATTAATTAATTAATTAACTTTTTATAATTTTAAAATTTTATATTAATATATTATATAAAAATATTATATATTATAAAAAGTATAAAAAATTTAAATTAAAATTTAATAACTTAAATATTTATTATTTTTATAATTATTACATTTATTTTTTATATAAACATAATTAATTACGTGTAAATATTATAATATATAGTTATATATAAAGTTTTAAGTTATAGTTATAGTTAAGGTTAAAGTTAAATATATGAGCCTTATTAAAATAAAATAAATATAATAGTATGAGATAAGGTGTATTAGTTTATAAAGGAGTTAATGCCGTAAATTTCTAGATGGTCCGTGATGGTTTGTAATAAGGTGCAATAGGTAGGAGTGCTTGTATTCCGTAGGTTGTAAATCTAAAGCTAAGCTAGAAAGATAGTATATAAGGGGCTGCGCCCCGCCTAATGTGGCTGTGCCACAATCTAAGCCACCAGAGTCTAGTAGAGACCTTAGGGAGGGGGGTAGTAAGATCGCATAACCCCATATCTCAAACAAAACTCGGAGTCACCCCCCGATTGCAGTCCACGCGACCCCGCAAGAGTAAAGCACCGTGTCAAACCAGGACTCAGCATGGATGTGGAACCCATCCGAGTTGATATCCGTAGCGTAGACCTTGATCCTCACGTTCTGGTCCCGCGACATATCTGCAGCGCATATGCTTACGGTGACCGCCGGCACGCAGTGGAATTTCTTCGAGAATTTGATCCACGCGCTGGTCGACTGTTCCGGTCTGTTCCAAGGCCGGACCTCCATCGTGTTCCACACGCCGGTTTCGACCACGAGCTCGCGAGCAGCGGCGCCACACAAGAGCTGCTCGACTCTCCTTGACAGATCTGCAAGCTGGGCCTCTACGCCGGAAACGGGGCTTACATGACCGACGACGCCGTCGCCGCCGACGGTGACGGCACCGCCGGTTCCCGTGCCTCCTGCGCCCGAGCCGGCACCTCCGGCGCCGGACCCTCCCGAGCTAGACCCTCCAGAGCTGAAAACATTGACGGTCACCTGGGGGCGGACAAGCGTGCGCTTTTTCGCACCTCGAGGAAATTCTAGCTCTTGGGTACTACCAGGGGTATCACACCCTTCGTTTATGGACTCGGATAGATCACCTCGTTCTGGAATGTCGTCGGACCATAGTAAATGGAATTGCTGCGAAGGGCCCTGTTCTGTCATGTCCTGTGGCAGGTTGTGAGATAAACTTGTCATGCTTTCTTTGATACTGCCAGACTTGAGATTTGGCCAGGAACAATCTTACTATGGATATGATCCCGATTTAAGTAATACAGAGACAGTTTTGATGATAATCCTTGCTGGTATATGATTGGGGTCGATGCCACCGCGTCTGTCGATGTTGAAAACTGGAAAATAGACAATGATACCCGACTTTTTAATGAAGACCATTCAGGAGAAGTTGAAGATGATAGAATGAATGGAGATTACGAGGGCAATACTTAAATATCTCACACAATGCGCCTAGGGCTTTTCTTTTTAGTACCTACCATCCACCATGAAGCTGAGGCTCTGCTCTGCCTTATGATGCCTCCTCGTGCCTCTGGCAATACGCTTTAATTAAGAACCTCATCAAGTATCAAGAGAGTACCTCGTGTTGTGTGAGATGCCCTATATTGAAGAAAGTATCGTTAAAGTATATACCTAGGATGTCAGAAAGAGTAAAGATATTCATCGGAAAAAAGCATAGGTACCAGTGATGAAGCTATGATCATCTGTAGTCCTCGTACATTTCATGTTGTTTTCGAGGTCGTTGATAAGAAACTCCCATACAAAACTTAACATCCAAGTGATTCACCGAAAGCCTTGCATCACTAGGCTTTCAGCTGCCTCGGTAGGTAGTTTAGGCATTAATAACAGATGTGCCTAGGCAGTATGCATTGGTGCCGGCTGACCCTATAGGTTGGAGTAGATGTATTGTTCCGCTTGTGAATATCGTCGCAGGTCCACACAACGCCCATCCACAGTGGGCTGTGCGCCAAGAACAACTGATTGAAAAAAAAAAAAAAATAAATAACGTCAAAAAGAGGATTCGACAACACACTTGGACATTAGTGGTCCTTTTCGTCTTTCGTTGAATATGGATGTTGTAATGCACCTATCCCGCTTCGCCACGATTAACAGAAGTTGTGAAATAAATGGCCGGTGTGATATAGGTACATAATACCAAGCAAGCGCCTACAACTATATAAAAATTCAGGCTTGCTTTCAGGGGGCACACCATAAGAAAACAACCTTTCCATAACCAAGCCTCAACAAATCACGCGTCTTGCTAAACCCAACAGAGAAAACATCCCGACCATACTACCTAATTACTAAATACTACCCTGCTCTCAACCTCGACAAGGCTTAGATAGTCTGAACAATGTCAAGCCTATCCGCCTCAGACATAACAGGAATCGTCGTTGGCGCCGTGTCCGCGGTCCTGACTCTAGCCGGCCTGGCGATTTCCTTCTGCGCGTGGAAGTTCCCGAGCTCGCCAGCCGGGCAGCTTGGGAGGCGCATCGGGCAGAGAATCTTCAAGGGCGGGAGTGCCCGCGGCGGGGACGCGTCCGGGGCCGTGGCCAGCGGCGGGCACGCGAGGGGTGGGGACATAACCAAGGGACGCGAATCGCAGGCCCGCGGGAACGATGGCATAGACGAAAACGGCAATAGCAGCTTCTTTGGTGGGGATGCGCGCGGGGGCAGTGCGGTCGGATCGACAAATGCTGTTGGTGGAAACGCTACGGGTGGCATGGTGGAGTTTGTGTGAATGTAGGTACCTAACCTGGGTACCTTGGTAGGAGGCTGGATACCAACGAGGTGATTAGAAATAGGCAAGTTACAAACCATGATTATGGCTGCCTAATTTGTTATTACGTTTTACGTATCTATTTTCCCTATGTCAACGTTTTTACCAATGTAGTATAAGGCTAGGTACAGTTGTCAGTCACAAAGTACAAGCTGACCTGACTAAAGGAGTATAGCTGCTATATGTACAAGAAAAGCTGCATATACTGGGTTGGACCCATCAGGCTCGGTGAACATATATTGATGTACTCTGTAGAGAATGTAGCCTTATGCGGGTCTAGGGGATAGTTCTATGTAGGCTCTTCGGCTTAAAGCTCATTGCTCTTTCGTCATCATCTGCAAGAACTTTAGGACATGCACCTCAAGACGGGAGTTGAGATGAGGCTGGCTCTTTAAGGTAAAACGAGCTCCCAGGAATAGGTGGTTGTTTGGTCCCCTCGATGGTTGCTTGTCTTTGATCTGAAGAGGGCGAGCTTAAATAGCCATTACGTCTTAGAGGTTGGTTGCCTAAGCTTGACCCTGCTTATGTTGTTAATACAGTTTACGGCTTCCTGTAACTTGTAAAGATTATTCAACTGTCTGAAATCAGTAAGGATGGTATGGGGGTGTATTGGAGGTTGTAAGAATGTTAGTCAACTAAAGACTATATGTAAAGGCCACCAGACCTGAATTTAAAGCTGTACCAGATGCACGTACCACCCCACACGTCCTTAAGTGACCTAAGCTTTAAATGTGATGCTATAAATGCATCAATACTTAGGTAATGCCTTCCGTTTAAGAATGGGGCTTATTGGTGGGGGTGTGAGGAAGTGAAATAGTGTAGAACAACCTTCGACAATAAAATTACTGTAATAGGTACAAAGGTCGCGGCTAAAAATCTGGAGCGGGTAATACGCACGATTCTTTATGCCAAGCCTGCCAGGCTGCTAATACCTTAACTGTCACGCAGCTGTAAATTGTACTTTATACCCGCTCCAGATTTTTGGCCGCGACGGGACCTTCGTATAGCAAGGTGATTACTGGTGGAAGGCAGAACTCGGGCTTAACGGAAGACATTTGTTGCAAGCGTCAGCGCAGCCTCCAGTGAGGTCTTGATAGAGCTATTACGTCAGCACTACACACAACTGCAGCGGGTGCGTTGCATATGGTCCGTGCACACTGACTAGATTAGTTAGTTTCCTCCCTCCATATTCAGTAGGTAGATGGATCTTCTAGACCTAGACAACACAATGGAAACACGATAGCTAGGCTTGCACGACTGGTGATAGATTCCTTTCCATCTGTTTAATTGTTCTTATAGCCCTGTGTGTCCACTGAGAGAGCATCCATGTATAGCATCCCTACAAGAGCTCTTTAAAGAGCTAAAGTTTTAAAATAGCATCTCATTTCTCAACCGGCTCTACCTAGCTGTACATACTATTGAAATAAAGAAGCCTGCTTACTTTAAAATTAAATAGTTAATAAAATAATTATAATATAAAAAACCGCAGTTTATATATACATGATATAATAGGTGTAGGGCGTACACAGCCACCTAATTCAATACGGACTACCTATAAAGCGTAACCCACTGTTGGCGTAGCTAACGATCTCTCCGTATCTAATACATCAACCCATTCAATACACAATCACGACAGTCTGATATCGTAGTATATTTACACATGTGACTTTTTTTTTCAGCTCGTTTTTAATGTAACCTAGTTCAGTACCCCTCACGCCATCACATGCCTTTGACCTGCATATAGGTAACGACGTCTTCTTCAGCCACGGATATACGTGGGTCCATATCCACTTCGTAACAGGATTCTAGATTTAACTATTGTTCGCAGTCTGCTTCGCACGGCGATCAATGAAAGTTCCACCTGTGGCCCGTCCACTGGAGACTGGTCCGCCAGCGGAAGAAGATGCCGTTCCACCGTAAGCATCCCCCCCAGCCCCGCTTGTCCCCTTTCCGTCTCCACCAATACCTCTACCAGCCTTGAGTGCCCCCCCCACCTTCAAGTTTCCCCCTGTGCCGAAACCACCTGTAGCTGTAGCCAACCCCCCGTTGTTAGATATTGCATTGGCACCCATACCGATGCCTCCAGTAGCCATGGCAACTCTATTGTCGGTAGAAATGACCACGGATTCGTTTGGGCGTATGGTGTCTTCCAGCGTGGCCATCAGGTCTGTAAGCCTCCTGCCTTTGTGCATCATAGACACATAACCTTCAAGATGGTATCTGTTTTGAACCCAAGCCTTGAACTCCTTCAGTGTGAGATCACTCTCCTCGTTGACCGGGAAGTCTATATCTTCTTTTTGCGGTTCTAAGCTTTTCGTTAATCTCCACGTGGAACACAAGATAATACTTAAGCAACCGTACCTTTAATGGTGCAGTGAAAGTTGATGTGATCCATGGTAGCTAGCTGTTCAGGCGCAAATCTCAAAGAGTTCTTGTAATATCGTACATAGATGTGTGTGTTTCAGAGTGTATGAGGTAGGAATTAGCAAAGCAATCTCGTAACCTGCTATTTTATAATTGTTGAATATCCTATTCTGACCCGATATATTCAGCTGGCGGAAGCTTTAAGAAGTTTACTCCGTGGATCCTACGTGTTGGAAAGCCTATCAAATTGTCATGAGACGACTCTAGCGATTCGAGTCGCAGTGAGTCTGTCACGCAACCCATGAATATGCCTTCTTACGTGTATAGCCCTAACGGCCTGAACCTCCCAACTTACCGTCTATAGGTTCATCTATACCCTATCTTCATGCGACCTTTTACAAGTTGCGCCACGTATACGGCAGGTTATGGCCGACAGATACAGTCACAAGGTAGATCATCGAAGTGGGAGCAACAACGTAGTTTGACAAGCAACCCAAAGCCGCATTACGCGCGATACGACTCTGCGCATGTGATAACTGTCTCAAATACAAATCGCGTACGCCAGCCTGCCTCGGCGAAGCTATCGGAGGGTTTGAAACAAATACTAATGGCTGGCTGCGCGATCCAGCCTGCAGTCTCAACACAGCCTGCTTCATCTAATGGTGGGTGACTTAAGTTTCCCCCGGCATGCCTTGCTGCCCAAGGGTTACTCTTTTCGTCAGGTGGGCTCTAAAGCAAGTTCCGGGGTGTCAACTAGACATAATTCTACCTCTGGGCCGAACGAATGAACGTCAGAAACTCTCTTATAAATAAGCTTGATATTCACGTGTAGAAACAGAGGCTGGTCTAAGCAGAGAAAGATCCAAGAACTATTTATCTATCTAAAACGATCTGAATTTCACTTTCCACACCCCAAATCAATTCGATATCCAGTCGCCATGGGCTCCCAACCAAACACTAATATCAAATTCGATGGCTCGGCTACGGGAGGAGACTCCACCGCTAACGCCGGGGGTTTACACTACCATACTGTAAAGGCCGCTGCTGGCCACGGTACTGCCGGCGATGCCAGAATCGGTGCCCACAGACAATTCGCCAGCACCGACATTAAATTGACCGGCCAGGGAGGAAATGCTTCGTCAAACCGTGGCGGCGAGGTGCTCGGTGGTAATGGGAAGGGCGGTTCCCTCACTCTCGACTAGACAATACCAGCTGAATGGTCGTCTGGGGTAAGTAATCGCAAGGCTCAAGCAAATCCCACAAAACTAATAAGTCATAACAGACAGGAAAGTTATAGTCCACGGACTAACCGTGTTACATTTTATAACAAATGGAGGGGTTGGCAACGGACAGAAAACTCAGAAATTTCTCTTGAGTCTTGACTTTCAGCTTAAAGATTCTGTATCATACCTTGATGAAATAAAAGAATAGTATCTGTCTCTCTGAAATATACATTTTTTCAGGAGTTGCAGCGTTGTCTGCATTGGGGTAAAACTTAATTTTACTTTATAGCACATTGAATGGAATCGTCTCTTAATGAACTTCTAAATAGTCACCATGTTTTTGTTGAACCCTTTTTAAAGCAGGGGATCAGCTGTCTGGTTTAAAAGAAGCAGAGAGTAATAAATAATAGGCTATAGTGTATTGTTATGTGAACACAATCGGGGACATGGATAGGGAGATTGATAATACGTAAAATTCTAGGTATTAAAGCCATCACCAACTGTACAATGTTGATCTACTTACCCTGTCCTTGAAATAGAGATAAATCAAGTATTTCAAGGAGAAGCGAATGCTAATTGCCAGACGCTCCATATTCAGCATATGGTATGCGAGCATATGCGATACCCGATAATGTTTAACATTAGTCATTAGTTTAGAGTACACACAGACCATAAGACTGTGCGTCCATTACGCTTTTTTACAAAAGGCAGCAGGTCGTACAGCCAAGATAATAATTAAAATCTCTCAGCGTCTAGCTTCTTTATCTATGCCTCAATCAGAGACAACAGGATAAACTTAGGATCTACATCCTTACTACTACCTAACGTACGTAGCCGTGTAGACCTTTATGTATGCAATATGGAAAGGACCCAGTTCATGGATGTCAAGGAGAAGGGCACCTTCGTAAATAACCTGCATACATAATATTAAATCACGCAAGCTTCAGACCCAAGTTGTTGATGGGCTGATTGGTTTCAATGTCATGAAGTAGATAAATATCTATTCCACGCCGGCCTCGTTAAGGGCAGGTGGCGTTACCAACCATATATAACAATATATACCTAGTCACCGAATTTAACTTAATTGCATACAGGTTAATGAACCATCTGTTCCCGTGGGACACGTCGCTTAGACTTGTGTACAGCATAAGAATGAAAATTTGGAGGCCTTTAGGATAACCACGAGGTGTTCACAACAGAGCTTCAAAGCTCTCTCGTAAAGTAGGCATAGTGTAGTGGTATCCGGACGTACACTAGGCTCTACGTTGTATCGTATCGACAAGTCGCAACGTAGTGCATAATACGGGGATTGATAGGTTTTTTTTTCCGCCTACATAAGGAAGTCTCTTCCCCTCTCCCTTCTGGATTACTTCGACATAGAGTACAACCCCCCCCCCCCCCGGTGTTTATAATCACAAGCTACCACTGTATATGAAAGTGATAATATATACACGTAGAAAATAAAGGAGAAAAGGTGATAGTCAGGTTTATTATATTTAATTATATTAAGTCGGTGGCCGGATAGGTACTTGAAGTATTATTTGCTCTCTGCGTGCCAAATAAGCACGTGTTGGTCGCACAGCTCCCTGGCTTTTTAATCAATAATCTGGTCGTCAAGAAACTGGCAATCTTAAGCGGATGTTTTCGGTTCATGTGCATGTGTTTAGAGTGCATAAGTAACGACAAAGAGAGGTAGATGGTTCTTAAATGTCAAGGCTGGGAAGGTTCTTACGGCTACATTTCTACCCTTTAAGTATTATCCACCCGTCTTGTCATGTCGGTCTAACCTCGCTCCCTACCTTTTTCATCGAATATTTTAGCTATAAAGCGACCTTCCCTTCCGTTAGTCTTGCCTATCTAGCATTGTCTCTCCAGATACTCCTACAATTCCTTTGTCACCCTCGAAGACCCTTTCGGAATTATCATCTAGACGAACACACTGCTCGAGATATCGCCATGGTCTTATCACTAGAGGAATTTGATATCATCATTATAGGCGCCGGAATATCTGGTATCAATTGTGCATATCGTGTACTAACTGAAATACCTGACGCTAGCTTCATAATTCTTGAGTGTCGCAATGGTATCGGTGGCACATGGGCTCAATTTACCTACCCGGGTGTGCGTTCGGACTCAGATATGTACACATTGGGGTTTGCCTGGCACTGGTGGCATTCGCCTTACCCCGTTGGCGAAGGGCCTCGTATCCTCGAATACCTCACAGCTGCTGCATCAAAGCATCACATCCTCGAGCGCATTAGGTTTCGCCACAAAGTGACATCGGCGGACTGGTCCTCTGACCAAAAATGGACTTTGACAGTCGATCATCTAGGGGAGCTGAAGACCTTTAGAGCATCTTGGATAGTCTTGGGTACCGGTTACTATGATTATCAGGTTCCGCTACAGGCCAATATACCTGGCCTCGATAGCTACAAAGGCGAGTACTACTAAACGAAAGAATCTCGTACTTATGGCTAACGACCACACAGGCAAATTGATCAACCCACAGTTTTGGCCTAACGATTACGACTATGAAAATAAGAAGATAGCATTAATTGGTAGTGGAGCCACTGCTGTCACTTTGATGCCGCACCTTGCGAAGAAAGCCGCCCAGTTAACTATGATCCAACGAAGCCCGACCTATATCAAGACACAGAGTAACACATCGTGGGCCTTCAACTTCCTCCCTTTGTCCCTTGTGATGGCATGTCGGCGATTCTACTGGGCCATGAAATTCTACCTTATTGTCGTGTTTTGCCAGTACTTTCCCGGTGCTGCAAGGAAGGTCTTACACAGAGAGGCTGTAAAACAGTTACCAGAAGGTATCAACCAAGAAGACTTCATGCCAGAATACAATCCATGGGAGCAACGAATATGTTTGGACCCAGACGGTATTTTCTACAAGGCCCTTCGTCGCTCAAACGTGGAAATCATCACTGGGAAAATTAAATCGGTTACGACTACAGAGGTAGCGATGCAGAACGGCAAGACTGTCGTTGCAGACTGCATTATTACCGCAACGGGCTTGAACCTGAAAATGGGTGGTGGCATTGATATACGTGTTGATGGCAACACTATGTTGTGGAGTAAAAGATTCGTATGGAATGGCTGCATGCTTGATGGAGTTCCTAACATGATGTTTATGCTAGGCTATACTAATAACTCTTGGACGTTAAAAGCCGATAACACAGCGATGATGTTAAGGCGGCTATGGAGACACATGGCTCGCAATGGGTTTAAGGCTGCGATTCCTCGGGCCCCAACAAGTACAGGCGCAAAAACCGAGCGCTTGTGGCAGTTGAGTGCGACCTATGTCGCCCTAGCTGAAGATAGACTTCCTGTATACGGAACGACGGGTAATTGGAAGCCTCAAAACCGCCCGCCAATCGACTACATACATGCACGATGGGGAAATTATACGGAAGGTCTCGAATTTTCTGCCTAAGAGCTTTATAAAGCAATCTGGCTTGAATTTCCTATAGTGTTCTTAATAGCCACCCTCTTTTACATATTGTTGTGGGGATCATGAGGACTAGGGACAGATGTGTATATATATAGATTGCAGGTGCGTTTTCTTCTTTCTTAGACGACAGATAGGGAGGGAGTATGCGGTTTCATTTATAATTCTTAGATCAATATAATGCCTTCGTTTGCCTTTACTTTTACTTGAGTCTTTTTAACTAAATGGTATGATAGTTAGAAGCCGTAGGCAGTACTATTGCCCCTTACAGCCTCATATAATTAAAGAGGTGGTCGCGTTTTCCTTATCTTTAAAATAATATAAATAATACTGTTTTTTAAAAATTATTTAGCTTTACACCTTTTATTCTCTAGTTAGGTATTATATGTAATAATGTTATAAGGTATATTATATTTTATTATATTTAAATGATAAAAGATTATTTATTTTACGTTAAACTCGTTTAAATTATCATTATGTCGCGTATGCATACTTTGCTATATAAGGGCTAATTGCTAAAAGGCAATTAGCGGTCGCTTTTGCCTTAACACATTATTAGCATAAGTCACTTTATTAAGTTTATAAAGCAGGATATATTTTCTTACGCTTAAAATGAAATGTGTTATTCTTAATAAGCATGCGACGAGAATGCGCAGGTTGTTAGTTCCGTACCAGGATCTGCAGGGTTCAATCAACCGTTTATCGACCGTTGTAAAAAATAAATGGACAATTTATAGTTTAAAATTTTTAAACGTTTATACTAGTAACTAGTGAGAAATGTCAATGCCTAAGACGCTTTCAACGTCTAGAATTTTTCAACGCTTAGAAATTTTTCGACGCTTAGATTTTTCAACGCCTTACTGCAGACCACAACCCCCCCCCCCTCCTTAAGGCCATCGCCTGCAACCTGGAACCCCCCCCTAAGGCTATCGCCCGGCTGCAACCTGAACCCCCCCCCTCTCTCAAGGCTATCGCCTACAACTTGAGACCCCCCCCCCCCTAAAGCTATCGCCTGCAACCTGAACCCCCCCCCCCCCTCTCTTCCATAAGGCTATCGCCTACAACCTGGACCCCCCCCCCTCTTGCCTTGCTATCTGAGGGCTTCTACCCTCGCGACTGCCATTATAAAACATATATACCTAAATAGTACTGCAACCACTTGTGATTCTCGTAACCGTAATAGCTCAACCGTATAATGCCTTGTAATGTAATCTCGTAGCTGACCACGTAGGTCCTTAGTTCAATACGCATTTGTGAAGAAAAAAAAAAAAACTATAATCGGCTTACACAGCCTTATGTATTCTTTCTTAGCAATACACTAAGAAAGAATACATAAGGCTGTGTAAGCCAGTTGGTTTTTTTTACCCCCCCCCCTCTTGTTGAGAAATGTCAGCGTCGAAAAAAATTATCGGCGTCGAAAAAAATTTAAACGTCGAAAAAAAATAAACCGCTGACAACTGCCGACGGTCTGTCCACTGTCGGCAAAATGTCAACGATGAAATTTTTTAAACTGTATATTTATTGTAAATTTACAGTTGACTGAACCTGGCAGGGGCTGGTATGGTTGCAACTGGAAGTTTAAGGGTGATATATTTTATTTTAGCGACATAAGACAATAAGCGGAGGAATAATAAATTAATCTAGCACAACAATAAGCCACGTAAACAGACAGTCCTAGTCACTTAAGCTCCATAAAGAGGAAAATTAAAAGGAAAGGAAAAGTGTTTAAAAATGTGTGTAAAGGGGTGGACTCGAACCAAGGACCTCCGCATCTTCAAAAAGAATGGCCGGGCTTAAGGCGAACTCAACATCCTAACCACCGGAAAACCGGTACTTTAGGTTATTCCTGGCGTCTACTTTTACCGCTGCACCAGGTCCCCTAAGAGGACCATGGTGCAAGCGGGAACGACTGATGGCAGGGAAGGACCTAATCTTCATATATAAAGGTGCTTAAGTAGGTAGGTATGTAGGTACTTAGGTACCTAGGTTACCACACTTTCTCCGGTTGCCCTGTAATACCGAAGATATATTTTTACGGTATTAAAAATGCGTCTTTCGTCTAGATATCCATATTTGCGTTTATCATCTATCATCTATCACCATCTATCATATATATCTCTTCTGTCGCGAAACTCCGAACCGGGTCGAATATAAGCGGTCTAAAAATATATCCACTAAATCAAATTCTATACCCCCAAACTCCCCTCATTACCACGCCTGCCCATTATGTCCCTCTACTACAACCCACCTGCAACATCAGCCTCCGCCCACCCAATCCTAAAGAGCCTATACTCCCTCTCGCCCGCGCGCCCGACGCACACCTCCCTCTCGAGGATCTCCTCCCCTAGGATAGCAAGCACGCGACCGGCCCCGTCGTGCATTCCGTCACGCCCTGTGAACGCCCTCCGCACCGTATCTGTGATGCCCTCGAACTTGCCCGTCTCGCGCACCGTAACTAGCATCCAGAAAGTGCCGTGCGGGGCCAGCATGCGGGCGGCACAATCACGCAGCCACGCCGCGTGCGCCGGGTCGTAGATCACGTCCGTGGCGACCAGAATGTCGGCGGGGTCGCATAGAAGGCCCGAGAGGTCCGGGACCGACCAATCGAGAGGCGCGGCTTGGACTGGGGTTAGTAGCGCTGATGATGGTGAGGGGCAGGGGAAGTTCGTTGCTATGTTAGCGCGCAAGTTCTCGAGCACCGTGGGGTGGAAGTCCGTTGCGATCACGGTGGAGCCGGTAGCGTCCAAGTGCGATAGCATCTTCCCGAGCACGATGCCGACGAGTCCCGTCCCGGCACCGAGCTCGACGATGCGTGATGCAGGGCCGAGAGCCTGTTTCGTGAGTCCGAAGCGCGAGGGTGAAGCGCAGATGAGCTCCGAAAAGACAATAGCGGCGCTCCAGCTCTGGAGGCCGACGTCGGTGTGATCTGCATTGTCTCTACCAGCTAGCCCGTCGTTGAGCCGCACGTCGATAAGGACCCTCTCGCTCCGGTCTAGTTCCTGCCCCGGCGTAAGCGCGAACTGGAAATCGCGCGTGATCTGTATGGCTTCGTCGTCTTCATCTTCGGTGCCTGTGAAGAATGATGCAAGCACACATGATGCCTTGTCGATGGCCCGCTGGAGCGCTTCCTCGGACTCGAAGCACGTGAGCTCCTCAGCACGGCCGATAAAACCCGTGAGCCAGCGCTCGGCGAAGGCACGTTCGTAGGTGTCGTCGCGCAATTCGGCAAGTGTCTCCTCATCCTCATCCTGTTTCTGGCTCACGTCCCCATCCTCATTTCCGGACGTGTAACCAGAGTCCACCACCTCTGTTGCGGGTGCTTCCTTGAGTGCACCGGGCTGTAACGACTGTTGCTGGAATGCTAGGGACGGCGGTAGCGGACAGTAGAGTGTGTATAAGTTGCTCAGAGCCTCCAATATCCGATCGGCAGCCAGCGTATCTAAGGAGCGAAGAGGTGGAAGGCTGCTTGTTGGAGGCAGCGGACGCTGTGGTGGACTCATCTGTCCTAGCTAAGCACCGAGTAAATGAGTGTGATTGAAAAATGAGGGACGTCTGAAAGAATGGATGACACGGAGGTCTAAGAAGGTATTTTCCTCTTGGTTGTGCAGGGTGCACTATTTTTGATCGTTGGCCAGATAGCGGCAAGTGGGTCGCTGACTCAGGATCTGGACCAGTCGAAATGAGGCTATCGTGAACGTGGGGAAATTTGGCAGAAAAAAAGAACGAATTCCGAGTCAGTCAATGTGGCCGGATTCACCGCCTATTCTTATTCTCACTTCACTCGCTAGCTTAGGTTAGCTTATAGTGTGAAGTGTAGGTTTAGACGGGGACGAGTCATACCGATTGATCGTAGGACTGGTAAAAATACCATAAGCGTCCCGTCTTTATTTATCCCTTGTTACACTGACGCCGCAACTGAATGCAAGGCAAACGTACTTACACCTATCTTAATTAGCGAACACAAAAGAATACTCAAGACTGAAAAGTGTATCCATTTACTTATTATGCCGAACCTATAACTTATTAGATTCCATCCAGTTCCACGCCCAACTTGCGATTATGAGATACGCAGGTCTAAGAGCTTTTCAAAGTCGCCTTTGTACATCAAGTACAGCCGCTTCGTGAACTTTCGTCCTATCTTTACTCCTTGCCCTGAGTACCAAAGCATCCGCCGTTGGAACACCGATGCCCTACCGAGCTTGAGTTTGATATCCAAAAATGGTGACTCTTTCAAGTCTTGTGTCGTTTGCGTACTTGACTAGGCCAGAATCGCGTCTCGCCCGTTACAAGAGTTTTTCTCATCGATGGGTTCGGGCGCTTTGCCTAGGTATACACGACAGGTCAACAAACTCTTCTCAACTTTGCCTGGATGAGTGTATAGGACATCATACTGGGCTTTAGATAAGTGACTAGGTTAGGACGATATTAAAGGAAACTGAACTCTCCGTTCTCCTCCTTGAGTCTCCACACGGTCTTCTTGGCGTCCATGTTGGCTCTCAAATTCGAGGATCCGACTATATGCCCTGCGAACTCGCTGCATGTTCTCAATGCTTTCACTTCTTTAGGTAGGTACATCACGATGCGCCCCAAAAGGGCCGAGGACCACTCGGGCGAGACTGCGTAGATATATTGGCCTTCTCGGAAAACTTCCTCCTTGTTCGTAGACTGCCACTCGTTGCCGGCAGATACCTGCACGGCAGCATACTCGGCGGGTGTCAATAGGTAGTCGAGGAACAAGACAAGGTAGGAGCTGTAGCAGGAGGGCGAGGGCCTTCTGGGCCAAGGGTGCTGGGGAGTGGTACGCCGGCCTGGTAAGTTTGGGAGGTCACCGTGACGAATTGGTCCTTTTGATTGATGTTATAGATTATTATGTATCTTAGTCAAGATTGTTTCATGTGGGGGATCACGGCGAGAGGAACGAACTCGAGATCAAAGTGGCATGGGCTATTTCGTACTAACATTACTCCCTGATGCATCGACTCTAATATGATTCTGATGTTGATGCGACTGAACATGGTATGACTGCCAATATGTAAGCAGGCCCCTAGATAGACCTACCTAACCTTGGAGGTTGAGTTAATGTATGTCAAGTATATCTTACCACCTCAATAAGTACCTATAGGTGAAGGCAGAAGTTATGGATGGGAGCAAAGTAAATACATATGAAGCTAGAGGTTGGAGAGGTAGAAAATCAGATGGCATGTTTTTAATCAAAGGAAAGAGAAATACTAGTACTTGTTTAAGTACCAGACATACTACATACATATGTAGGAGGTAAGTAGTAGGTTCCCTACTGAGTACACTTAAAGCGCAACAAGAATGTAAGTGGTGCAAGAATCAGCTGACATTAGAACTGTGACGCAATCTGGAATGCATGTAGCTGAGGTACCTGTGCAACTACCTAAGTACTTATTAGTACCTAGGCATCTAAACTACATAGAGAAGTCGTGTGCTTATATTGAGTTAATACAATGCGTAACTTCTAAATTCACTATTCACTGCCTTGTCTGATTACATCAATACATACATACCTAGCCTACCTGCCTACATACATGGTTACCGTAGGTACCTGGCTACACTACCAACCTACATAGTGTAGGTATGTACATACTAGGTAGGGGGCCGCCTGGGGCTGTAGTGTATAGGGCACTACACTGGCTTTGTGCACGGTTCATGTGGGTGTATGTATCTAAAAATCCCCCACCTGCATATAGGTTAAGTAGGTACCTAGGTACTAGGTAAAGGTTGATTATGTGCGACACTAGGTCTTTTTTTCTTTTTTTACCTCCCGTCGATTTCCACCTACCTACAATTCTTTGCCCCACCAACTTGACAACCACTTTTTCTCTTTCTTTTTCTGCAAAACGAACCAAGAACCAAGGACGGATAGACGAACGAACGAACGAACGAACGAAGAGAACAGAACAGAACGGAACGGAATAGGACAGGACAAACGAATACCATTGTCAATCCATTTCATCATCTCACCTGCCTACCTCCCTCCCTGCCTACGTACGACTCTGCCTGGTGCAAAGTCCGAGGCCATTCTCATTCTCATTCCCATTCTCATCCCCTACCTAGTGTGAACAGGAGTTGTCTGTTTGGTCTGTTTACTCAGCCTTACTTTACATACCCTCTTCCTCCCTTCACCCTGTCCCTGCCCCACGAGGAAGAGACAAGAGACGAAACATTGCCTTGCCTTGCCTTGCCTCGCCTCGCCTCCGACCCAATCCCAAACCCAAACCCACACCCACACCCACACCCACATCCACCTTGCGCCTTCTACCCCATACAAGCAATACAATACGACAGGGTCAGGGTCGACCTTCTGGGTTCTTTCTTCAAGGCGATCGTCGCTATCTTGACCTCTCGTTCCCCTTCCCTCTTCCTCTTTCTTGACCATCTCCGAATACGTCGCATTACCATCCGCCACCTATTGCCCACCACTACATCCGATAATAGTACCCAACATGTCGGAACAAGTCGACCTGACCACCATTCCTATCTCGCCCGAGGGCGACAAGAGCTCCGACAAGCCTGCTCCTTCTGAGCTAGATGACAAGTACATCACTGTCTTCCACGACAAGGACAACTTCAATGTCAAGCATCCACTTCAGAACAACTGGACCCTCTGGTTTACCAAGCCTCCCAGCGGACAGGTGAGTGCCACAATGAGGTCACCCCTTTCCTTCGTCGCATGAACTAACCGTTCTACTACTAGGGCTCCAGCTGGAATGACCTCCTGAAGAAGGTCATTACATTCAACACCGTTGAGGAGTTTTGGGGTATCTATGTGAGTATTCATATTATCTTTCTATAAACCCCCTACGGAGATTATTCAATGATCTCCCAATCAACCTCGCACTAACAAGCGCCCTCCCAGAACAACATTGCGCCCGTCTCGGATCTTGCTATGAAATCGGACTACCATCTTTTCAAGGAGGGCGTGCGACCCGAGTGGGAGGACCCCCAGAACAAGCATGGCGGCAAGTGGTCCTACCAATTCAAGGACAAGCGTAGCGTCGACATCAACGACTTGTGGCTGCATACCATGCTGGCTGCCATTGGCGAGACCCTTGAGGAGGAAGAGGATGGCGAGGTTATGGGAGTTGTCGTCAATGTGCGCAAGGCCTTCTTCCGCATCGGCGTCTGGACCCGCACCATTGGCAAGAGCATTCCCAACCGAGGCGACGGTGATGTGGCCGGCGGCAAGGGTCGTTCTGTGGATAAGGGCCAGAAGATCCTACTCGCTATTGGCAAGCGTTTCAAGGAGACCTTGAAGCTGGGCCCCACCGAGACCGTCGAGTTCTCCGGCCATACTGACTCCGCCCACAGCGGTAGCACGCGTGCCAAGGCCAAGTTCACCGTCTAAACGGCTTCCCCTAGGACTATTGATTTCTCTGGTGACTCTTCTGGCGCATGGTGGTGGCGAGGGTGGTGGCTATCGGCAAATCGTTGTGGTTGCTGGAGTATAGATACCTACGGATCCGGGTTTGGTAGCCAGTCCCTATTACGGCGCAGATATAATGGGAAAAGAATCAAATGTTTCACGGCGAGGAAATATTAGGAGGGCATAGGAGACACGGGTGACTTTGTAATGATACGAAGGAACGCAACTCGGTTTCCTGCCTGATATCAGATATGCGTATTTCGCTTGCTCTCTTGGTAGGGAGGAGGCAAGTGTGCTAGGAAGGAAAAAGGGGGGAAACGACAGGTGGTAGAGGCGGAAAGGGATTAAAAGAGAAGCCTGCTAGTGGCATCAAGTATATGCGTGCAACTTTCCCGGTATCTTTCTTTTTTTCCCTATTCAGCTTCCTCGTTTTTCTTTCAATCCACAATATATGTAGTTATGACTGGCTACAGGCTGTCTCTCTGGTTTCCATCTTACTCATGGTCATGATCATGATGACTTAGGGCGGGACAACCTAACGTTATGTGGACTATAAGACAGGAGAAGAAAATAAAATCCAGGTTTTTTCCCTTCTATCTTTGTTTTCCTGTGCATATCTTCTACTTAGCGAAGTCTTCTTGCCAACTGCTTAAGTTAAAGCTATGTTAGGCAAAGGCATATCAACTATGAGGATGACCGTAGATATTGTAACTTGCACAATGTATCATATATCCCTACCTAGGTAGGTCGGTAGGTATATATGATATAAATTAAGGGTGCGTCGTGGTATTATTCGTGATGGGGAAGGTATATGCAACTACAATTGTTACACCGGGGACTAGGGTTCTAAACTCACAACGACCTCTCTACAAACCAGCATGCAAGTACGAGGTGGCATGAGATTATTCCACAAAAGTTGTCAGGAAATCATATAGCATAAAATACATACAACCACCATTAACCAGTTACCTAACATCAAATAGGTCACATACAGGGTTCGGAATTTATTCCTTAGTTTTTAGTCTTAGTTAGTTAATCCTTAGTTAGTTTAGTTTTATTCCACTACCGGACTAAACTAAGGGCATTTTAGTTAATCCGAAATTATTCCTTAGTTAGTTAGTTAATTTAAAATATTAACTAACTAACTAAATTATTCCGTTTTAAATAAAAATTATATATAAATAAATAAATAAAATATAATATAAATTAAATAAAATTTAAATAATTTTAATAAAAATATTAAAAATGTTTAAAAAATAAACTAGTAATAAATAAATTAAATAATTAAAATATTTATTTATTTATTTTATTTTTATTTTTTATATTTTTTTATTTTTTAAAAAACTTTAAGCTTTAATTAATTTTTTAAATTTTATTTTAATAAAGTTTTATTTTTAATTATTTTTTATATTTTTATTTTAATTAATTAAAATTAATTATAAAATTTTTATATTAATTTTAATTAATTTTATAATGATTACGTAATTTTTTAGTTAATCCTTAGTTAGTTTAGTTAATCCTTAATTTAGTTATTCCAGTCCGAGGTTTTTTTTTAGTTAGTTAATTTTATTCCAGGGTAGCCTTAGTTAATATTATTCCACCACTGGACTAGATTAACTAACTAAATTCCGAACCCTGGTCACATACCGTAAAGAGCGGTAACGGAAGAGCAAATATTCGTGTTAAGCGTCCCAACATCAAAAAGAAAAAAGACCATGCTGAACTTGATTCACTTTCTTTTTCTCCTTTTTTTCTTTCCCAACGTTGTACTCCCCCTTTAAACCCTTTACTTGAATTACCCTACAAAAATCAAGCAGAAGGGTTTAGATGGTATGGCAGATACATAATTTATTGCTGATATTTGAGTACCTACTAAGGTAGGTCTATATTTGGTAACCTGTAACTCTCCATCATTCCTTTTATACATATATTAAGCCTTATGTACAAATAATACCCCATGTCCTTACCACGAATCCTTTCCTTTCCCTCCTTGGAGGTCCCCTTTTTATATATTTTTCTTGTCTTTCTAGGTAGTATACTGCCTCAATGCACGGATCAGTTGAGTTTTATACCACGATCTACCTTCCGTACTATGTAAAATACGAATCTAAATCCTGAACAACACAAGCCAAACAGCACTGCCCGATGCATAATTCTTTTCTTCCACTCGCTACATCTCATCCCCGCTAAATTCATCCAGAAAGACCTGTCTCAGGAGGTCCTTCTTATTAATCTTTCCCATCGCGTTCCGCGGGATATGGTCCACCACGCGTAGGACCTGTGGGATCTTGTAATTGGCTAGGCGACCGCGAAGGGCCCGTCGCATGTCCATGGGCTTCCATCCCTCGGGCCCCACAAGGGCCGTGTCTAGTATGACCACGGCGCCGACCTTCTGACCCCAGCGGCCCGAAGGCACCGCCAGCACAGCCGCCTCGAGCACCTCGGGTAGCGAGAGCAGCTCGCGCTCCACCTCGAGCGCCGACACCTTCTCCCCGCCCGACTTGATGATGTCTGCGCTCTGGCGGCCGAGGATGAAGTACATGGGGCCTTTAGCCCATTCGCCGCTAACCCCTTCCCCCGCCGGGCTCGGAATCGGTCGCCGCACCGCCACATCGCCCGTCTTGAACCAGGCGCCCCCGCCGTCGTCCGCTGATACGAACTCCTTCGCCGTCGCCGTCGGATTCGCCCAGTACTCGCGGAATACATTGGCGCCGCGGAGCTGGATCTCGCCTGAGCGCCCGCATACATCGTCCGGGATGACTTCGTGGGTGTCTGTGTCCACGAGCCGGGCCTGGACGCCGGGTAGGGGCCAACCCACGCTGCCGTCTACGCGGTCCGCGTAGTCGAGGCCACACGATAGCGCCATGCCGACCTCGGTCATGCCGTAGCGCTCAAGGAGGACGTTACCGCGGCTGAGGTCCTTCCAGGCACGTTTCACCGGGGTGGGGAGAGCGGCGGAGCCGGAAATGGAGACGCGCATGTGCTCGGGGCTGATGGCAATGCGGCCCGCCTCGGCGATCTCGGGAGGAAGCGTCTTGTGGGTTGCGAGTAGCCGGGTGTACACGGTGGGGACGACGGTGAAAAATGTGATTTTCTCCTTTGCCATGTTGGCAAATTTGTCCTCGTCTTTCGATTCATTTACCGGGGTGCTGGTGGCGTCAGTCGATAGAGAAGTCGACAAAGCTAAATCGGGAGTTCTTAAACGGGCGACATGGCTAGCCTGGGGCGTCGAACGAACCATGTTATTAAGTTCGACTGCTAGCTGGCTAATCCTATTTGCATCACGAGGAGAAAGAGTAGCGCCAGTCGTCTTGAGGGACACAGGGGTGCCGGAAGCTAGGCTTATGATACCGTAGAGCTCAGCAGCAACCTGGCTAATCCTGTCAAGGTTAATTGCTGAAGCAGCTAGGTTGTGAGACTGGGTTGCGGCATGAGCAGTGCCATTGGCGGCCGGTGATGAGTGGGTGAAACCATTAGTTGCCCCATTGGCGGTCTCTTTGGCGATTCCATTGAGTTTGGCAGCAACTCCAGCCGGAGTAGCAGCCGAGGTCTTAAGGAAAGGGTTCGCAAACCGTCTCCAGACGGCGTCAGCATTGAAGGGGAAGAGGAACTCGATAGTGCTACCGGCAAACAATGGGGTCAGTATAGCATTGACAGTGCCGTGGATGTGGTGCAAGGGGAGGACATGAAGCAGCCGGTCCTCGGGGCTGTACTTCCAGGCTTCGATCAGCGCACGGGCTTGCGCCGTGAGCGCCGTCTCCGGCAGAAGTACACCTTTCGGCCGGGCGGTGGTCCCAGAGGTGTAGAGCATCATGCCGGCGCCCTCCGTGTCGACATCTTCCGATATCGTGACGGAATCGTAAAAGATTGGGTCTTTGCCAAGGCCCTCGTGCTTCCGCAGCTCAACCGCCTTCAGTGAAAGCAGCTTGGAGTCGGGGTCCGTGGCGGGTGATGCTTCAGCAAAGGGGGTGGCCAGGACTTCGTTCGCCTTAGCAGCGAATTTTGACGAATGAAGGAGCAGCGAAGCTTCAGACTGGGAGAGGATATACTGGAGCTCTGGGATGGGAAAGGGGGGCGAAAGAGGCAGGGCAATGGCGCGCGCAGCCAGAATGGCCAGGAAAGTCACTTTGCAGTAAGCAAGAAGCGTCAGCAAGCAAGCTAGAGTATATGATATGGCGATATGGCAACATGGTGAGGGATTGACAGACCTACGTAGTCGTAACTATTCTCTACTAAGAAGGCAATGCGCTCGCCTCGGATGTCCGACTTGCCGGCAGCGTCATGGATCTGGTCGCGGACACGACAGACATCGGGGAGCAGCTCGCCATATCTGAAGGTGCGGGCGGAAAGACAGTGGACAACGGCAGTGGAACTCGGGCGGTGCCGTGATATGGCCTCGAAGACGGGGAGTTTGGGAAGGGTCAAAGAAGAAGAAGCCATTCTGACAAGACGAAGACGAGGTATTATCCCGAACCTGGGAAGGGAGGAGAAGGGCAAGCAGCTTGGCGACGATATATAGGGAGAGACGGGAGAGACAAAGGCGGCGGGACCGGATAGTAAAGCGGAAGCAGATAACGAGTGGAGCAGTGATCGGGAATGCGGCATCCACATCCAAGCACTAGAAGCAGAGGGAGAGAGAAAAGAAGAGGTAAAAGAAGTAAGAGGAGTGAAGGTGGTCGTAAGCGGTGACAGTGAAGCAGCGTAGATCAGACGAATCCCTCCTCCTCCACCAATCCACCTCATCCCTTAGTGTATGTACCTACTTGTACATCCAATCCAGGTAAAGTTCGCTTTATGTATGTACAGGGTATATATGATGTACCTAGTGTAGGTAGGTTATTTCTTCCGCAGGCAGAGGTTAGGTAAGTACTGGGATGAAATGGGGAGGTGGATAATTGAAGTTGAAGGAATAAAAACAGCAAATAATAAAAATTAATAAAGGATGGATAAGGTATAAGGTTAGTAAGGTTACGTAGTGAGGTCTGAACGGGACTAACCTTAAGTTAGGTACACACATACTAAGGTACGGTAGGTAAGTCTGGTACTTAAGGTTAACCTAATTGTTGGTTGATTTTTGGTTGCTGCTCTTTTAACCTCAGTAGTACCTGTATGTAGGTTTATAGGTGGTTGTATAGAGGTAGCTAGTTAACCTGAAGGATGTATCAGGTGTGTAGGGAAGGGTTCAAGGCTATTACTAGTGCTATGTACATGCTAGTACATATATATGTACTAAGGTTGTAGCGCGTCCAGCTATCGTTACATACATCATGTAGGTAGTGGGTGTGTGAAACTTTAACACCTTATGCTTATATTCTAGGTGCCTACGTAGATAACCTACATTGCTGTCGGGTATGTAGGTAGGAGGTACTTACTACATAGGCACTGTCCCTTTTTTTTTCTTTTTTTTTTTTCTCGGTCGCTTTCTGATAAAATGCCCGACATCGCCGTGGTGCCGAGCCGGACATGACCATTTGTTGGGGACTCCTTCGGGCGAGATTTTTCTGCCGCAGGCCCCTCGCTGTAGGCAAAGTCCGTAGCGGATTCTCATACCTGCAGCCAAGTACGCTATTGGTCAATTACTAGCTCCGATTCCAATCCACCTCGGAAGTTCCAAAATACCCTTCGCCTGCCACTGCGACCTTCCTACCTACCTACATACATACATACATGTACTAATCTATGTGCATACAAAAGTACCTTTTATGTTCATATACTTACCATGTACTACCTATTACATACTATAGTAAGTAAGTGGTATCCCATGCTACTCTACTAGCTTAAATCTTAATCCCCAAATCTCACAGGATGAGGTCAGGTCACCTGAAGTACTACATTAAGTACCTATTACTATGTTGTATTGGAGCTGTCATCGTCAGTCTCCTTCCACACCCATTCACTCACTCCCTCACTCTACATACCTACTTCACTAATGCTTCACACCTAACCTCTTACGTACGATAGGATTCTTTAGTATAAGCCGGTAGTTTCCCATTCCCTCATCACCGAACAATCATTATACAGGGGTTTCTATACTTTACTTCCTGCCTACCTACCTAACTGCTACCTATGTTACCTCTGCTGCGTCAGAAAGCACTGGCGACGGCATCGAGGGCATCTCAGATCACTGAACATCCTCTACGGCCACTACTACTACTACAGTTCTCTACCACGACCATGACGTCGGATACGCCCGTGGAGGATACCATCCGAGCCAAGGTGAACGATTAAAGCCCCCCCTCTTGGTCCCCGAACCCATCTTACCTTGGCCCCTGATCCCTTCCCCCCCATCTTATCCCACTCCACGTCGTATCCCATCCCATCCCATCACTTACTAAGCCCTATACCTCAACCATCCCCGTCATCCAAAAGGAAAAGAAAAAAGGCCCTTTATTAACGCCCGCTTCTCTCCCCCCTCCCGTCCCCTCCCCTCTTACACAGATAACGCAAGCCTTCAACCCATCGCGCCTGGAGATCTACAACGACTCGGCGAAGCACGCGCACCACGCGCCGATGCGGGCCAGCGCGTCGCCGTCGCGCGAGACGCACTTCCGCCTGGTCATCACGTCGGCCGCCTTCCGTGCCAAGCCCCAGCCCGCGCGCCACCGCCTCGTCTATCAGCTCTTCCGCGACGAGATGGCCGCCGAGGGTGGCATCCATGCCCTGCAGCTGCGCACCATGACCCCCGACGAAGAGCAGCGGCTAAGTGAGAAGAGTGCCGCCGCCGCCACCGCTGCCGCCGCTGCTGCTGAGTCTGCTGCGTCTGCTGCGTCTGCTGCGTCTACTTCTGAGTCTACATCTACTGAGGAGGAATCTACTAGAGAGGGGACGAGTTGAAGACGAGGGGAAGGGTAAAAGGGTTGGGGTTGGATACTAGGAAGTATTAGATCTGTGGTGGTCTGCATTGTATCTACGTATACCGTTGCGTGTGTGTACCGACGAAAAGAAGCAGTGGTTTCTGAATCTAACCCCGGCTTATAGTCGATAGAGAATAGGAGGTGGTGATAGAAAAAGGGGGTTCCGCCCACGGCAGATTATTCTCATAGAAGGACTCTTGGTTCACTCTCTCTAATAATGTAAACCGATTTAAGGCAACAAGCTCGCCCCATAGGTGGCTATGTGAATGTGCATGAGCAAATCAGCTACCTAGGTTCGGTAGGTACTCACAAGGACTCAAGATGGTAAGCACATAGCTAGAACACACTGAGAAGATGTGGAATCTTCGTGCAAAAGCATCTATTCATTTAATTTGCATTTCCCTTCATTGGTAATATGGGGGGTATCTTCCGGACTGGCTTAAAAAGGAAAAGCCAATACACACAAAAACTCCATCCAGATATATGGGTAGGTACCTACTTGGACATCTATACAATAGTACTGCTGTATCTACCCCTTTTCATAGTCCGTGCTCTCACAGTTTCTGGCCAGACGGCGGCATGCTGCTAACGGGCGCTGAGCTAGCAATGCTCTCCTTCTCCCACTTCCTTTTTTTCAGGAACTTGGCAAACTGCCTGCTCCGTTTTTCAGGGTCATCGACCGGTTTCTTTTTCCTCCTCAGGCTAGAGCTGGGCGTAGCAGACGGCTGTTGCTGCTGCGCGGTACCCTTAGATTTCTCGGAATGAAAGCTCGTGGAGCTGCCCGAGTCAGATATCATCCTGAAACTGGTAGACACTTTCTTGGGGATATCTCGGTCAAGCCCATCGCTAGCCTTGCGCTTGTTTGGCACCACCTCCGACAAAGACCGGCTGAGCCCCTTGGATCGGACCGGTCTTCCCATGACCTCCTCCGTTGGCTTTAGAGGAGGCATAGTACGGTTTGGCTCTTTCCGAGGGGATGCACGCAGGGGCAGTCGGGGACGGGACATCGTATATTCTGCGACTTCATGAGAAGGAAGTTCGGCAACACTCTCTGCAATGTCTTTCGTGCTTGTTTCTGCCGGCAGAGCTGCTGGTTCGGGGACGGTGACCTGTTTTTCGTTGAGTGGAACTAGCCTTAGATTCTGCGTGGATTCCTGAGACAGGATCGGCGCAACCCCTAAAAGATTCTTTGCCTCTTGAAGTTCATTTGGATAGAAATTGAGAGTAGCCTCCAGATTTAGCCTTGTAACCACTCGAGAAGTAAATAGCGGATCATCATCGATCGAGTTATACCACTCGATAGCATTCATCGCTTTCACCTGGGGATTTGCGTCATCACAATCCCTAACATACGGGAGGTAGCCTTCGAACCAAGCGCGTATGAAGTCATCGTATAAGGATGTCCGCAACCTTCGTTGTTGCAGTTGAATATACATGCAGGCGGTCACGAAATCGCTAATACTTCCATTATAGTTGGGATATGCTGCTGTATAGCGGGCAAAGGGCGCCTCTGGGTTTGCTAATGGTTCGCCTGCCGACACAGCTGGGTGTAAGATAGGTGACAGGGACGGCAAAGACTCAGGCGGCGGGGATTGTGGTATAGACTCCTCATCGTGTGGCTGTACTTGCGAAAGGACCTCAGGCTGAACAGATTTCTGGACCGCTTGTGGCGCTAGAGGCGGTGATGATACGGGTTGGTTCATCCATGTTGATGGATGTTTGTGAATATCTTCGCCTTGTTTGGTAGATGGTATGATCGACGATGAAGTATTCGAGGTCGAGCTGGAACTTTGGGCATTGGCAAGTGGCGGGTTCGTAGTGCCGGCTTTGGCAGCACTAGGCCCAGCTACCGGGTTCATCGGCGTTGCAGCAACCTTCGATGGTCGATACAGTGGCGGCGGAGGGTTGTAAATTGGTTGCTTGGGGTGGTTCCTGGTCTTTGGCTTGGGCCGAGACTCCGATATTTCAAAGGTGCAGGGAACAACCTGAGCAGATGGGGGTGTTGCGAACCTCTCTGTCGGTTTGCTGCCAGTCAGAGTGCTATTGCTGAGAGCGATGGGGATTTCAACCTCAAGTTCGTCGTCCTGTTCCAGACTACTAGAGGGGAAATCGTTAAAAGCCGGTTTCTTAGGCGGAGGTTGAATGGTAGGCTTGGGAGGAGACGTCTCCGAGATCTGGGTAGCGAATGGCTCGTCTATTTCGGCAGGCTCAACCTCGCAGCGTGCTCTGAAGTGGTGTTCTGGGCTTGGCGTATAGAAGGCACTTGTTGTTGAGTCCATATTATCATCACCCTCGTTACTTATAGCCTTGGCATTTGGTTCTTCTCCTTCTCCTTCTCCGTCGTCTTCCTCTTCTCCTTCTTCCTCTTCCTCTTCTTCCTCCCCCTCTTCTTCTTCTTCTTCTTCACTAGAGCTAGATTGGTGGTCTTGGGATAACAGGCCGCCATCTACGTCTACCTGGTCATCTTCATTGTGGCGGGTCTCGGTGGATGGCAGGGAGTCGTCTGATTGAGTTGGTTGCAGTTGGCGAATATATAATGCCTTCAAGTTTTCTAAGACCTCGGGAGGGACATTCACAAACCCGAGGGGACTGCAGCGTAGGAAACTTGCCCATGACTCTTTCCGGTCAAGAAGTGCTCGTTGGTCGCTTGCGATGGTGACAAAACGACGTGCAATGGAGGTGTGGCCGTAGATGTCAGATGGCGACGTTCCGACATTATCGGACGGGAAGTTCTTTGCCATGCTTGCCATACCCAGGCACCTACCTGCCTAGCTACTTAATAGTCTTGCATTCAAGGTACCTGGATATGACAAAGATTGGATATGGATTGTATTGGCGGGCCAGAAGCGCGGGCTGGAGGGTAATACACTTAGTAGTTGTAGGTACTTGGAGATATACTTAGTGTAGCAAGAGGACGCGACCGTGACGCGTGGGAACCCTGGAAGGTCTCCACGGCGGGGTTAAGGCATATGTGCGAACTCACGTGCACTGCAGCTGAAGCGGGTACCGATTACCATAGGTAGGTACAAGCTACATGGGAGCTTGGGCCAGGCAGCTGGTGGGATAGTGCAGCAAGTCCTTTGACCCCACATGGTACTAAGGCTAAGGTGTGCACTTGCCGCTGGCAGCAGGTATAGGGGCGCCTAAAGGAACAAAGCCGGAGATATCCACGTGGGTAGCCACGGGGCAGCCTAATAGAACGTTGGTTCACTGGCTTAACCTTGGAAGGTTGGAGTTCCCGATTCTCGATTTCGTATCACTTGTGGCTGAACATGATTTGATAACGTCTACAGATTGATGTCATTCCATATCCCGGCCGAGTCAGAGACAGAGAATCGAGACGAAAACAACCTGGAACCCTGGACACCTCAGAATCTTGGGATTGGAACCACCAAATGGAATGACCCAATCCGATGACCCCTCTACCTAGCACTGGCAGTGGCCGTTTTCAACTTGTCCTGTCCTTTCCTCCTCCATCGTCTTTTCCTCCACTCTGCCTCCCTCCTCCCTTATCTCTCCCCTCCCAAACCCCCCTCATTAGATCCAACCCCATCCGACCCTATCCAATCCCATTACCTAGTCTCCATACTACCTGTATCATCGACCCCCGCCTCCTTCTTCGAGCCCATGTCGGCATTGCAGCTACCCAAGTTCTGAGGCCAAAGAAGAGAAGAGAAGAGGAGAGAAGGGCATAGACAGAAGAGAGGAGAGAATGTCCGTCTAATATGGGTTTCCTCTGGCTCTGACGACAGACCACCCGACAGACTGTTTTGCAACCACCAACACCACGACCGATCCGATCCGATCCGATCCTCAACCGAAGCCCTACACTGTCTACCGAAGTTCGCCATGTCCAGCAGGAAACCCCTTACACAGCCTCTCTCCCCTTCGAGAACCGCTACTCCCAAGATCAGATCACGTCGACCATCTATCGCCTCCTCTGTTCACTCTGCGCGGGTCGATAAAGAGCAGCTTGCCCAAGCTCTCGATAAGATTCATACCTCCTCAAAAGCCCAGGATGTCCTCACGACGTTCAACGATCTTGCTCCACCGCCCGAGGCCATAGTTGCTTCGGAAAGTAAGGGGCTTACGGGTGACTTGGTACAGAATGGCTTCAGTGGCCTATACTCCCGCTTCAAGGAGGCGGTTGGTGTCAGTAGTAAAGACAAGACCATGCCTACGGGCGGTGTAGTCGAGGCTTCGGAACCAGATGGCCAAGATGCGGCGTCAAAGAAAAGTTCGAGCACGACGACTCTATCCTCCAAGCCCGCTGTACCTCCGTTACCGCGTGTTGACACAGGAGTTACGAACTCCACTTTCAAATCAAGCACCTCTGATCCCATGACGACTTCCGTGGCCTCGCCAACAGCGGCGCTGGTGGACGAGGGCCAGTATCAGCAGCCCCATTCCGCCAAGACATCATCCTCTGTAACCAATTTAACTACTGTGATGACTTCCAAGTCCGCCTCCTCCAGTCGCCAGAATATTCCCAATACGACAAAGCCGACGGCTGCTGTTGCCCCCGTTAATGTTAGTGCCTTCAAGGATGGATCTCGTGGTTTATCAACAAAAGCCGAGGACGGTCAAGACCAAGGGAATAGTAGGACGGTTCTTAGCAAGTCCAGTATCGACGGACATGATGCAGCCCCAAGTCCCAAAATACCCGCCTTCTACGAAGAGCATAGGAGTAGTCCTCCCATCGAGAAGCTGGTAATTCCAAGTGGTTCGAGACGTGACGATACGTTCTCTGTAGACGGGAACACAGACTCTCCTATAAGCCCTATCAAGATATCCAGCAACATACCCCAGGTCTCGGCGTCTAGGGCTCTCTCGTCGGACCCAAATCTATTGTCGCCTCCAAACCGTCAGTCAGGCCGAGACGCATCTAGGCGACCAGCCGTCATTGACCGCATAACCCGCTCCCAGGCGTCTGGGAGCCACTCGAGATCGTCTTCTCTGTCACAGGGTACTGCTGAGGCAAGCCCCGTCATCACATCTGCTCACAACACCATCAGCCACGACTCTTTTACCAATACTGCAAAACCTCGGAGAATGAAGACGGGGGAGGATCGAATACCTGGGACAACAGCTGACGAAGGAGCACCCGAGGCTGTCAATGCGAAACTTGAGTCTATGCGGAAACAAGTCTTGAGCAAAGACTTCTGGATGGCCGACGAAACATGCAAGGAGTGCTTCGCATGCGGTGCCCCATTCACTGCGTTCCGTCGAAAACACCATTGTAGGACATGCGGCTGCATCTTCGACAGTAGGTGTACATCGATAATATCTGGCCAGAGATTCGGAGTCCAGGGAACCTTACGTGTTTGCAAAACCTGCTTAAGCATTATAATTGACAGACAAGGAAAACAAGACGGAAACATATCAGATGAATCCGTTGACGAGCCATTTCTTCCGAACATGTTTAGACCCACCCAGCCCAGGTCGGCTAGTTCTTCTGTCGTAAGGCATGAGAGAGATGATGCTAGTATATCGGAAAGGACAGAGGATATTGATGACGATAGCAGATCCTTGGCTACGCCGATGATGGCCATACCGGCCACAAGAAGAATAGGCGAGTCGTCCTCAAATCGCAATTCCGCTATATTGGAGATCGGCGCTCCGCAACTAAGTCGGCCGAGCTCATCAAGATCGTTAAGGTCTATGGCTACCGGGAGACCGCAGTCATCAGGTCATCGACGCCATCATTCAAAGTCTAATATATGGAACCGTTTGAAAGTTACCCCGGATGAGAGGGCACCTTTTCGAAGATCGGCAAACGAGGAGGCGTCCAAAAAGTTTGGACTGCCAGTGTTTCACGACGACAATGTGGTAGATCCTGACATGGCTGCATATATGTCGGAGGAGTCGAGCGAGGATGAGCAGATGAGCATAATGGAGACGATATCTAGGGCCGATCATCATCTACCTAGTGTCGACAATGAGAGATCCAACTTTGGATCGTATGTAGGAGTGGGGAGGAGGGTTCGAAGCAGGGCCCAAGCTGATAAGAGCATCAGTGGCTTCAGCTTCACCAGTCGCGGCCTTGATGAATTCCATCCAAAATCTTCAAGGAGGAGAAATCTCAGTATTGCTAGTGGCCACCAGGGACATCATCGCTCCCCTCGGCCAAAATCATCAGCCATGAAGGGGCCATCTGGCTCAAACGAGACTCTCTCCTTTTGCGATAATCCGTCCAATTCCCGAGTCCCTCGTTTAACCCGGAGTTCGTCGATGAAGGGAGAAAAAGAACCACGGTTAGAACTCAATCCTGCAAGTTTGTCCCATGTTCGAAAGCTTCTCCACCAGCTTCTCGTCGATGCTGCTGTGCCGAATGTTAATGCGTGGGAGAAGGCTCTGCTCCCTATTCTCCTAAAATGCACCACTTCTGTTGATCCCGATATTGACCGGGGAGATGACATCGATATCCGACACTATGTGAAGCTGAAAAAGATTCCGGGGGGCCGGCCAAGTGATACTAGCTATGTGTCTGGCGTTATTTTCACCAAAAAGCTAGCGCTTAAGAGCATGCCCCGACGAATGTCTCATCCTCGGGTTGTAATCGTCTCTTTTCCTATTGAGTATCAGCGTCATGAGCAACACTTCATGAGCTTGCAACCAGTCATCGAGCAAGAGAGGGAGTTCCTCAAACAGCTGGTGAATAGGATCACGGCCCTCCGTCCCCAGCTATTACTGGCAGAGAAAAGCGTGTCAGGTCTTGCGTTGCAATTTCTGTCAGAAGCTAAAATTGCGGTCGCATATAATGTGAAGCCTTCAGTGCTCTCTGCCGTTTCCCGGTGCTTAGAGACAGAGATCATCTCGTCTGTCGACATGTTGGCACTTCGACCACATCAATTTCAGACCGGAAAGAGTACAGGGTTTGAGGTCAAGACGTTCGTTAACGACGAAATCCCTGGTGGGAAGAAGACGTACATCTTCTTGTCATCCCACCAAGAAGAGCTTGGCTGCACTATAGCTCTTAGAGGCGCCCCCACACCTGTCCTCGCCAAACTTAAACACATAACCGAGTTCATGGTATATGTTGTCTATAACCTCAAGCTTGAGTCTTGTCTGATGCGTGATTCGTTTCTCCAACTTCCTACCGCAGAAGAGCTGGCAAAGAGTTCTGTTCAGACCTTAGAAGAAAGCTTTCATTCGACATGCTCCAACACTCCTAGCATTACTCATAGGCAGAGGACGTCCTCTACTATGACCACCGAAGAGTTTCCTGCGGATGGCAGCACCAACGCACTGGAGAATGATAACACAGAACCGATAACGGACGCGGTTCCAGAAGGCGAGCTATTGTCCCAGAATATTCAACACACAGAGAAACTCATATCTCTCCAAGAGACACATGATCGATCACCACACGAAAGTGTTGTCCCTGAGGACGTTCCAATGCCAACATTCTACAGCGACATGGTGGCAAAATATGACACCAAAATTTTGTCCGCGTCCCCTTTTGTCAAGTTTGCGCAACCTTATCTACTCATGCGAGCCCGAGAGCAAGAAAGATGGCTGGTGCATCTCAAACGATTACGAGATCAAGACATGACGGAGGAACGGTTTGATGATGAAAAGACTAAGCCGCAAAAGTTTCAGTTAATCAAGCCTGAAATGGTGCGAGAAACTGGTCACAAGGCTCCCCGGCAGATCATGGAAGTCCTCCGTGCTGTTCACGATGCCGAGTACGACAAGGCTCTTTACAACTACCAAACACAGACACGGTCTTGGGAGAATTACATCCAGGGCAATATCGACCTTTTTGACCCTTATGCACATCAAAATATCGTCGTCTTGCATTCGGTCATCTGCACCGAAACTAAGATTCCTTGTGTCGAACCAAGCCTTATTGCATTCGGATTTTACGACGATCATGTTGATAATAGTAACAATCTAGACCCAGATTGCACGTTAGGGCAATATGTCGAATACGTCTGCGACGCTGCTGATTCAACATGTACCGTCAATGGTTGTGATCGGAAAATGTACGAGCACCATCGAACTTACGTGCACGGTGAAGCGCGCATCACATTCTTCACTGAGCATGATATGAAAGGAAGAAACCGCGGAGAAAACATTATGATGTGGAGCTACTGTAAGATCTGCAAGCGGGAAACCAAGGAAATAGAGATGTCTAAAGGGACATGGAAGTATTCTTTTGGCAAGTACCTCGAGCTCTCATTTTGGAGTAGGGGGACCCGGCTAGTCAGAGATGATGGCCCTGATGGTTGGAACTGTCCCCATGATCATCATCGGGATCATATACGATATTTTGGTCTTGAAGACAAGGTCATACGAGTACATTACGATCCTATCGATCTCTTGGAGATCATCGTTCCCCGTGCTAGGATTACCTGGAAAGTCGAACATGATCTTAACATGAAAAACGAGATCTTCACACACTCGCAAGATCGCTGGACTCGATTCACAGCATCTGTCAGGGCTAGATTGAAAGCCATCAAGCTTGACAATATTCTGCCTGAACTCGCCGAAGCATGCAAGGCCGAAATAGACCGACTTACCAAAAAGATCCAGGAAGACCACACCTCTGTCATCAGGAAACTTCAAGATAAGTACATGGGCTCAAAATATTACGAGGTCATCCCTTTCAATGTAGTTATTCGGGAGATGCTCGTCAAAGCTACCGAGTGGGATGCCACGTTCACAAAATTCGAGGCTGATTTCTTACCTTCGGACAAGGATATCCGGAGGCTAACAATGATTCAACTTCGCAAAATGTTCACGGACGAGTCAAAGGAATCGCTGTCGAGCATTGAAACTTCTAACGAAAACATTGATGGCAATGAGAAGCAAACACAGTCAAGCAACTCCGACGGCGACTCGAAGATTGATACGCAGCCTAGTGAAGCCACGCCAGATACATCCCAGTTAGAGATCGTTGCAGCCCAGACTAACTCGGATGTTCCAGCTTCCCAGGAGACAAACGTCACACCTGCGGAAGATACAACTTTGGATAGAGTAGAGCCACTAGACTTAGCAACACCTCAAACTCCTCCACATATCTCAACGTCAGAGGACGCTACGCCATCGACTATTATGTCATCTCCGACCGAGTTAATATCACAAGGTCCAAGTTCGCCAATTACCACAACGCCTTCGATGTCAATATCAGAGCAAGTGGAACAACTGCGTCGTAGGCAACAAGCTGCCGTTCTTGAAAATGCCACAATGGTATTTGCTACAGATCATGAACACTTGAGGAGTGCACTGGAGTCCTCTAAAACTCCTCCGGATCGCGGTTCATCCCGTAGGATTGGATTGAATGTGTCGCCACCTATGATCCGAGCTATATCCCAACCAGCAAATAGTATACCGATGCTTCCTCGCACATCATCTGGTGTAGGCAAGAAGATGTTTGGGCTAGGGAAAGATAAAGACAAGGCTCCTTCGATTGACACGCAGCTTGGAAACGAGCTTCGAAAGACTTCAACCAGTGAGTCTAGTAAAGGAGAAAAGAAGCTGTTCAGTCTCAAATCGCACCGAAAGGGGAACCAATCGGCTATACCACGTTTTGTTGGGAAAAGGGACTCCTCGAGAGTATCCACCATTCGTAAACACTTCGAGCAGCTTAGCAGAGAGTTTGAAAAGGAGCGCGAAAAAGACCGGAAGAAGCGCGCCGCCAAAATGTCTTATGCTAGACCATTCCTTCAGCATTCTACGACGAAGGCTATTGTTGAGGTCTACGAAGACGTGGACGATGCTGTACAAGAGCCAAGTCCGGCAGAAGAAGATCAAGTGTCCAGAAGAGAGTCAGTGGAACAGAGCTTGTATTCTTCGGCGATACCAAGCACTTTAATGCTAGCCGTAAGCCACGCCAACCTTGGGCCATTCGAGCAACCTCGCTCTCCAACCGATAGACCCCGCCGGGGCGATGAAACAGCGGCTGAGATTGAGACGGACGACCAGACCCATAACACCAGCCTTGTCCCCACGGATGACGAACAAGGGGATAGCGATACAGAAAATTCACTAATGGACGGGACTACCATTGAGGAAATCGCCGAATCTATTGATTCTAGCACTGATATTCCAATTGAGCTCCCTAAACATGATAAAATGAACTTCATAAAGGTCCTCACCAACTTCTGGAATGAACGATCGGCAAGTCAATGGCCACCATTGGACTATCCTCTCAATGCTACAGATCATATATTCATCGATTCTGATATCATCGTCCGGGAGGACGAACCCAGTTCGTTGATCGCTTTCGCCCTCAGCTCTGAGGACTACGTACAGAAGCAACGCCGGTTCCATCGCAGAAAACCCGGAGATAAGGCGAAATCCCTTCCCGACTCGGAAGACGAAAGGGATGATGCCGATTTCGATGCTAACGAGGAAATCGATGAAGCGCGCCTTGAGAATTCCCTTCTCCACACCACGAGCAGTCATTACAAGTACCAATTCACCGAGGGCTCGGCCAAAATGCTAGTGAAAATATTCTATGCTGAGCAGTTTGACGCGTTGAGAAGGAAGTGTGGGGTGGCCGATCGCATCGTTGAGTCTTTATCTCGATGTCTAAAATGGGATTCTAAAGGTGGAAAAACAAAATCAGTGTTCCTGAAAACTCAGGATGATCGCTTGGTAATGAAGGTATGTAAAGCACTAGCTCTCGGACGGGATTCCATATTCTAACTGCAAAACCCAGTCTTTGTCCCCCGTAGAAACGTCTGCGTTTCTAAGATTTGCACCAGCGTATTTCGGCATAATGGCCGAGGCGCTATTTCGTGATCTCCCATCCGTTATCGCTAAAATGCTGGGTTTCTTCCAGGTGGTTATCAAAAACCCGGTCACGAACATGGAGATCAAGCTTGACTTGCTCCTTATGGAGAATCTATTCTATGATCGGGCGCCGACTAGAATATTCGATCTGAAGGGTTCCATGCGAAACAGGAAAATACAGTCTACTGGCGAACAGAATGAGGTGCTTTTGGATGAGAACATGGTAGAGTACATCTACGAATCTCCCCTGTTCGCGAGAGAGCATTCCAAGGGACTCCTGCGTGCCTCTGTGTTCAACGATACTCTTTTCCTGGCACGTCAAAATGTTATGGACTACTCGCTCATGATCGCAGTTGATGAGAAGAGGAAGGAGTTGGTGGTAGGCATCATTGATTGCATCCGTACATACACGTGGGATAAAAAACTGGAGAGCTGGATCAAGGATCGGGGTTTCGCGGGAGGCGGGCGGAACAGGCCGACCGTGACGAGTCCAAAAGAATACAAATCACGGTTCCGGGAGGCCATGGCAAGGTATGTTTCAATCCGTCAAAACATCTGTGGCCAGAATCCTCTAACGATGTGCAGATATATTCTCCAGGCGCCGAATTGCTGGCACCAGTTCAGTCCTCCGGTCCAGGCGCCCAGGCCTCGGATGGAGACCAACTCGGCAGGCGACGAGGCTGCGATTGCTGGTATGGGTACGTGAAGATGATTTAGTCTGGTTGGTATCAATTTAGAACATGTCTATACGATGAGACGATTATGATGAAGCGGTTTTTTCTTCTTCTTTTTTAAGGATTGGGGGGGGGGGGGGATTCAAAGGATAAACAGCGATGCATGGGCAACTAAGACGTCAGGACATTTCAGGGGTTGCATGCTGGGTTTATTGGAAGCGTTACATGCACATATTCAAACACCTACTTTGGAGTGAACAGATAAATACCCTTACGGTCTTCTTATTATTACTTTGTATGTTTTTTTTCTGGCTTCATTTGCATTCAATTGTTTATTGGACCACTCAAGCGCTGGTATGTAAATAAATCGTAACTTAAAAAGAAGCGGCATGATTCACCGGCATTACGTCACATGAATAATACATTTCTCCTTACCTACTACTCCTAGGCACTTATTTATTGAAAAATGGTGGAACTTAAGGCTTCGAGAAGACTGCGGGTAGTGCGGGGCACAGTTTTTTAGGTATGAGACCCCACTAAAGCTGTACCTAGGTAGATTGTCCAGCTGGCACAAAAAGGATGGAAAGCTGCCGCTGCTCCGTCTCACAACGTCAACATCAACATCAACATCAACACCAACATCTACATTAAACCCCAAATTTTTAAAAAAAAATTTAATATTCTCTAACCTTTTCTACCTAATACGTACCTAAGTACTCACTACGCAGGGTTTCTCATCAAAAACAACAGTCAACGACCAACACGATGATGATGTATCGTCATTGTAGATGAAGATATACTCTAGATCACGGAGTCCAGTCCCGATGCGTAGGTAGACGAGCAGAGAACAGTAATACCGGGGCATAGACCACAGATAATGTCGATAGACCTGAACTGGGACACTTTGACGGGCGGCCCCGACGGTGCTGTCCTCGCGGAACAGATCCGCGACTTCATTCACACCAAGTTTCAGTCGGTACCCCTGCCGCGATTCATAAAATCCGTCACCGTCCACGACTTCCAGTTTGGGTCGATCCCGCCCCGTGTCGTGCTGAAGGATATCTGCGATCCGCTGCCCGACTTTTACGAGGGCGAGTTCGACGAAGATGAGGATGAGGGTGAGGATGAGGACGGCGGAGACCCGGCAGACGAGGCGACCAGCACAGAGGCAGAGGCGAGCCGGACGAACGTGGAGGAATACGTACCGGATGCCATCCGGGCAGCCGAGCGTAGACGCAAAGCCGACCTGAGCCGGAGACTCGACGTCGGCGGTATCCGAGCAAACGGGCATGGAAGCCGCCCAACCACACCGGTGGAAGGGTATTTCGGGCATATTCCCCCGCTCATCCACACGGCGGGCCTACGCAGCGCTCCCGCCACCCCCGATCTCGGCACGCCCTTCCTCGGCCTTGGGACCCCCACGCCCGGCATCCCGGGCGGCACGTCGAATATGCACTACTTCCAGTCGAAGCTCGCGTCGGGCTGGTCGGGCACGCAGACACCGCTGGCAGCCGTTGCGGGCGCGCAGCACATGAACGGCTGGCTCGACGCCAGTGGCCTGCACTCGGCGTCCTCGTCGCCGCCGCCGTCTTCCTCGCGCTACTCGCGTAGCCCGGGTCCTGGGCAGAACAACAACAACAATAACAATAACAATAATAACAGCAATAACAGCAACACGCGACCACCACGGCCCCCTTCTCTAGGATCTATCTCTGCGGCGGACTTCCCGTCGCCATCCTCCTCCTCCTTAGCACTGCCGGTGGTACCGCTGCGGGAAAAGCATAGCGTGTCGACCCTGGCACCCACGTCGGCGGGGGCGTCGCGGCCGCCGACACGCGACCGCCACGCAAGAGGGAAGAGCGACAGCAATAGTAGTGCTAGTAACCTAGAAGGCGAAGATGAAGACGACGAGGAGGACAAGTACCACGAGCGGCGGGTGGACGACATGCAGGCAGTATTCCGGATCCGGTACGCGGGCGACATCAAGCTGATGCTGACGGCGGAGATTTTACTCGACTACCCGATGCCCAGCTTTGTCGGCATCCCTGTCAAACTCAACATCACAGGCCTCACGTTCGACGGCGTCGGTGTCGTGGCCAACATACGCCGGCGCGTGCACTTCTGCTTCCTGAGCCCCGAGGACGCGCTCGCGGCTGTGGGAGAAGACGATGATGATGATGATGATGATGATGATGACCATGATGATGAGGGTGGAGAAGGGCAGGAGGGGGGAAATAGGAATGGAAATACGGGGACGGGGGGGCATTTCCCGCCGCAGGAAACGACTAGCGGGAGGGGCAGGCAGAGGTATAGAGATCAACACCAACAGCAACAACAGACACTTCCCGCTGGTACTGGTGCGAATGCGGAGGGGAGGAGAAAGCCTACGGCGGAGGCAGGGGGAGGACGCAAGCCGAGGGGCCGCATGGGAGGGCTGTTGCAGGAGATACGGGTCGAGAGCGAGATCGGCCAGCGCGAGGGCACGAAGCAGAGTCTCAAGAACGTGGGTAAGGTGGAGAAGTTCGTACTTGAGCAGGTGCGTCGCATCTTCGAGGAGGAGTTTGTGTACCCCAGCTTCTGGACGTTCTTGGTCTGAAGGAGGGGCAGGAGTAGTTTAAGGGGGGAAGAAGCTAGAAAGTGATATCAGATGACTGGGCCCCGGGCAGTATGTGGTATTACTCTGTGGGTGTGTTGGGATTCGGGATGAGTTTGATAAGTGCCTACGTACGATATGTGCTTCATTCTTGGGACTATGTGCCTCCCCTCCACTCTCTGCTGCCAATGTGTATTATCTCCCATAGTAACATAGAAGGCAAATCCATTCCGCCAGACTCTGTTAACACGAGTGTGCATCCGAAGCATTCATAACCGAGATCTGTAAATATACTATTCCCCAACCCGAGCAACTTCGCGCTTCTACATCCGTTTCTATATGTTTCATTAAAATGCTAAATCAACAGTTCCAATTTTATTTTTTCTCAACGCTTTACCTTGTTATATGCCTGCTTACCTATTTATTGATAGTTACTAGCCTTTTAGTGTTCACATGACGTATAATCGACATGTTCAGAGGGTCAACGTAACCAAGTCTAACCTTTAATCGGATGCTTGCCGGAATGTGGGAAGATTCATTGCCATCCGGGGTTGGGGGGCCCCAACGTAGATCATACCTAGGGACCTACCTACCACCTATGTATATACCTACCCTGTAACCAGGTTTGTGGCAGCTGCAAGTAGTAATACCTACCTACATAGGTAATGATTATATTCCCTTATTCAACCAATCGGAAGAAGATGCGTTTCGCTCGGGAGCTGTCAGTTGAAATAGGTAGCGAGACTTGACTTTGTCTCGCATTCTTTATAGTTTTCTAGACCCTTTCCTCCTGCATTACGACGTTGCATCTATACTACCTACCTCAGGTAAGGTAAGGTAAGGTAAGGTAAGATAAAGAGGTACATGCTAGGCTTATACGTTGGAGAATTACAAAGGTATCATTATGGCATTCTCGCTCTCATGATGTTACTGAATATTAAAGCGAAATACCAAAATGCCAAGATGATTTCGTCAAGTTCATAGAAGCTGAGAGTTAGCATTGACGATACCTAACCTATGTACATAGGTATGTATTTCATGCAAGACTCCTTACGCTTGGTACCAGTGCTAGCGTGAACTACTTGCCGGTTTACGGAGATGTCACTTGCCTACATACATAGGTAGGTCTTGACAGGTTCTCTCCACCCTATGTATGGACATCTACGTATATTTATAAACATACCTATCTACTCCAGAATATATGCATTTGATAGCTCCGAGGCAAATCGACAGGTTTTATTTTTAATCCCCGCCTAACTAGATATGTCACAGTGCAATCCATCCATTCAGTTTTATTTGTCAGATACCGTAGGTAGGGACTTGCTTTGTAATGTGATAAGTGCGACAAGCTTGAGTTAAAGAGCGAGACAGCGAGACAAAAAAAAAAAACCCGGACGCTCTCTACATGTTTGATACCGGGTATTTAGAGTTGGGCGCCGTCTTCTTAGTTACCTTAACCTAGTAACCAAGTCTACCTACTAGGTACCAGCTTTCCGTATATAAATAGTTAGTGGACTACAACGTCATCTACCACAGGCCACCCCCGTCTCTATCTTTTGTTGTTTACACCAGATGATACTTACCTGATCCCTCTCCTATCTCTCCCGATTCTACAAGTAGCAGCGATACTCTGGCAATAAGAAGAGGAAGAACACATACCAAAGAAGAGAGAAAAGAAAAGAAATCACGATGGTGACTATCAACCTCGCCTACACCGCACCCGTGAACCCCGCCGGCGCCTCCCCGGTCCTGAGCCAGAGCCAGGTGTGGGCAGGCCTGCAGCTCAAGGTGCGTCAGGCACAGGACTTCGTGCCCGTGATCGAGGCGTGCGTGGTCCTGTCCGAGGACCTGGCCCCCGGCACAGGCAACGTGCGGGTCGTGCGCGAGGTGCGGTTCGCGGACAAAGACGGCAAGGGAGAAGGGCGGACGGTGCGCGAGACGTGCGTGCACTATGCGCCATGCCGCGTCGTCTTCGAGCAGCCCGACGGCAGCACCGTGACCAACGTCGTAGGCCGGGGCCCCGACGGCGAGCTCCTACTCAGCTACGTGTTCGAGTGGAGGCACCCCGACGTGGAGGAGGGGAGCGCGCAGGCGAGGGAGCTGGAGGAGGGGCACTGGAAGGTTCGTTTCTTTCCACCCACCCACACACACACACACTCTCTCTCTCTCTCTCTCTCTCTCTCTCTCTCTCTCTCTCTCTCTCTCTTATCCCTGATCTTGCTTTCGTCTCTTACTAATGATCTGCCTCTCGTTCGATGTGGGTATCCAGGTTGCGAAGATGGCGGTTGAGAGTAGCATCGACTCGATCCGCCGGTTTGTGCAGGAAGGGAAAATAGAGTAGACCGGATCAGGTATTCATGATGTTAGATGTGGCCCTGTCTACCTAGGTTAGTAAGATTGAAATCTACCTAAGTTAGTGTAAAAGGTTGAAACCCATTTAGTTCAATTATAGCGCGAATGAATCGTGGTGTTTTCTAGTTAAATATGGTCATGACTGAGTCGAGTTTCAATTTGTGTTATTCCATGCTACTATAGAACGAGACAAGAGAAACAAAAGAGGGGGCTTTGAATAGGTAGGCAGATAGGTATAATAAGAGGGGTACCAGCCAGACCTATGAGAAGCTACATCTAAAACATCTTAGGACATCTCCAGGAATTGGTCAGAAAGATGGCGCCAGATTCCGGGGCGGGTTTACGGACAGTAGCACTGCCCGCCTTGTATGTAGGTAGGGTAGTACTAGGGACGTATGGGCGCGCGCCAAGGGATGATTTTCAAACGCTCGTTCTCCGTTCTCCTTTCTCCCGAAGCATGTTTCACTGGGAATCTTTCGACTTCATCCTCGCACTCGTACGTAAACCAGATGTTGCTCGTGGCTTTGTAAAGCAAGGCCCTGGTTTTGATTTACGGGAAATCCTGGCAGGCCTGCCCGACGAACCAACCCCATTGAGAAGATAATAATCGGGTTCGTGATGGCACGGTCATGTGTGTGTGCGTGATATTGAAGCTACCCTTACTTTTATTAGCACGAGCAAGAGCCGGAGGTGGATTAATAGAGCTAGGTAATAGTTGAGATGAGATCCGGGGTTAATAACATTCAAAGTAATAAGGTTGAGTTGGTTGGTTGGTTGCCAAGTCAAAGTAGAGTATCAATGTTGTACCAGAACAGCTGACAACAGACCAAGGACGGTTTTATAATACATAAATAGCATTCATTGTAAGAGCTCGTGCCAATCCAAACTCATTGTTAAGACACTGGCGGGATATTACGCAGCGGCCAGATGCCAGATTACAGTTGCTAGCCGTCGGCAGTGAGGACCCCGGAATACCACGAAAAACATCTGATCGGGCACAAAAAGGGGGATCCACCGCAGTCCACCCTGTGTTATGGAGGCCTATTAGTGATGCATTCGGCCGGTCCCGAGTCATGCTATCATGACATTTGCCCGTCCTTCGCCGCGCCAAAAGTCAGTCCACCTTTCGGGAAGAATCCTGAACCTTGAAGTTTGTTCATTACGACGAACTGTAGTCAGCTTTATTGAGTCTAGTATTTATTTACTTACTAGGCCTCTGTTTAAAGAGGGGGATGAAAACTACATCAGCTACCACTATAAATCAAGTTACTTATTCCATCTATCGACCTGAGCAAGCAACCAATCAAGACACTCTATTTGCTTTATCATATATATAAAGACAAGACAAATACCATTCCTCCTCCTCCTACTTACAACCTATCTACTATCATCTACATAAATAACTATTTTTTTCACCATAAAACAAACCAAACAATACCATAGCAACGATGACGACCAACTCCTACGGCTCAGCTTTGCCCACTTTCGACTTCCCACCCGCCATCGCGCAGGTAACCAAGAACGGGGCCCGGAGGGTACCCCGATCAGCAAAGTGAGTTCACCCATATCAACCTCCCAGCCAGCAAATCTACCTACCTACCTACCAACTTACTTGCTTGTTTACTTACTAACACGAAAACCTCCCTTGCTTCACAGACTCGTCCCACTAGCTGCCGCCGCCGGACTGGCGTACTACGTCGGGGCGCAGATCTCGGCGCAGCGCAAAGCCGTCGAGAACGGCACCTATAACACCAACAGCGACGACTCGACGGCGCGCTTCAAGGCCGTGCAGGACGCGTACGGCGATCGCTCGAGCCTGCAGAACCTCGAGGCGGCCGCGCGCATCTACGCCTCGAGCGCGGTGAATAAGGAGCCCTGAAAGGGGCGCGCAGGTCCGGGTTCATTTAGGTAGCTGTCCAAGTTGGGGGGCGGCAAATAACGAGAGGGAAGGGTTTCACGGGGGTGAGGGATAAAAAGAGAAAGAGGGAGAGGTTGGAGGGCATGGATCGGGCATTAGGAGTCCCCCATTGAAGGGGCAAGAAGGAAGAAGAGAAACGGTCTGTGGTCTCTCCGGTCGGACACGAAATAAGCGACACTTTATGTGTCTGGGTGGGATGGGAAGTGTTCCCTAAGGCGTTTTATTTGGATCTAGGAGTTCTCCCCGCACAGCGGTTTTTTTTAAGGGGAACCCCTTTTTTGGAATGGACAAAACCTTTTGTATCGATATTTGGGAAACATAACAAACGGGAAGCGGACGGAGGCTTATCGGCGCGTATTGACTTTGGTAGTAGTCACATACACATACCTACATTACACAAATATCGTGAATCCTTTTTTCCCCTTTCATCATGGACTCGGGATCGTTGTTAGGCACTGAAGAATGTCATCTACTTCTCCAGCCCCGTAAGCACCATCCCTTCGTCAAGTCCGATATACCAAGTAGTCTGGGGTAGGGGCGTATAAGGCCTAGCATACTTGTTACTACCGACATGCTCAACTAACACCACGCCTGATTATGTTGCTTCGCATGGAGCTAATTGGTGCAGGCCCCATGGGGAAGAGGGGGTTGTTTAGCTTGCATTGCGTCTTAACATTCGACAGGCGGGACCGGGCGGTAGATATGCACCGCAGGGCCAAGTCACGATCACCGTTGGCTAGGTAAGTATACATACCTACCTAGCTTCCTTAGCCCCATGGATAAAAATAGAAACATACCCAAGTCCAGTCAGTCACGAGTTGCCCGCATCGCCTCTATTACAAGTCATATATATAAACTGGTCTCTCGACGCTGCCATCAATGTTATGTCTATGGATGAATGATTGGGTAAAGACAGCATGGCAGTGAGATATAAAAGCGGCCGATCAACCTAGGAGGACGTGAAGTGTATGTGGAGGTCAAGCTGGTGTCACTACTTTCTATAAGATGCCTCTGTGAGAGAGGCTTCGGCAAGGTTTTAAGATACCAACGGTTTTGCTGCAGGCAACAGTTGGAGGTAGGATTATCACCACAAATCTATCCCAGATGAAATAATCATTATGTATACCCTAGGTTCTCAAAACTTCTATCCTCCAAGCTCTCATTTCTGCCTTTTAGAATTAATCTATATCATCTAACCTAGCACACGTTCCTAAATTATTATTTTGAACCCTTCTTTTTGAGTAGTTCAGTAGCCTCTCAACATAAATCTACATATATAAACCCCACAACGCTGGATTGCATCCCAAGGCTTCTTTCTATCTTCAATTTCCCCTTTCGCACTTTTTTTCTTTCTCATTAAAACGGGGGCTTCTTCAGTCCTTGATACTCTCCGGCTCGACCATAGTCAGCTCCGCATCGCTAAACTCGTGATCCATCATCTTGATCCCGCCGCCAGTGTACTCATCCTCATCATCATCTTCCTCTTCTTCCCTCCGCCTAAACTGAGGGATATGGCTCGTGCTAGCAACAGCCCTGTCAGCTAACACAACCTTATTCGCATGCAGATTCGGCATAGACGCCGTCTCCTTCGCCCCAGGACGCTCTAAGACCCGGTGGCCCATTACCCTGTCGTCCTTGACGATAGAGTCGCTCTTGGGCTCGAGGCCATATTTCACCTGGGGGTCGAACTTCTCGTTCTCCATCTCGCGGGGCTTGTGGCGCGAGGGCAGCGGCGGCCTGTGCGCCGGGTCATCCACGTCGATGAGGTTACCCAACTGTGCGTAGTCCCTGTCCTGGAGCACAATGCCATCCGCTTCTCCGTCCTCCTTCTCCTTCTCGATGGCGCATGCGCCGCCGCGCACGCCGGGAAACCCGCAGCGCGTGAGGATCTGCGCGATTAGGTCGGGGTAGCGGAGGTGGCCTTTGACCTCGGCGCTGAGGTCAAGATTCTCAACACCGGCCAGGGCGTCCCCACGGATGGGCTGCAAGCCCGCGATTCCCAGCTGCAGGCTTGTGCTGCGGTACAGAAACGCCAAGATGTAGTCGTTCTCGCTGTACACGTTAAACAGCTTGCCAGCGACGACGGTGCGCATCATCTGCCAGTGGCTCGGGTTCGAGGGCACCGGCGCACCGATCAGCACCACCGTGTCGATGAGCCCAAAGGCCTTACGCTCCGCCAGCACGCGCAGGCACGAGTAGATGACGCGGGCGCCTAGGGAGTACCCGACGAGGGTGACCGGACGCTCGCCCTGTACCTTGTTGATCAGCGCGTCGGCGAGGATCTTGCCGGCCTTCTCGGAGCGGTTGCGGGCGAGGCTGAAGGGGTTGTCGACGCTGGAGGCCGAGTTGAGGAGGAGTATAGGCCACAGTGCACTCTGTAGCGTGACGAGGACGGTGCGCTTCAGGATTTCGGCGCGGACCGCACTCCAGGCGGTAGACGCGACCAGCGCCTTGAGCTTGGTGCCCAGGGCGACGAGGCTCTTGATCTCGTATCGGAGGGCAAATACTTCGGACTCGTCGCCGATAACTCTCCAGGGCTTCTTGACATCCTCCTCGGTCTGCAGCCAGCCGTTGATACCGATGGTGACCCTGAGCCTACGGCCCTCGGGCCCGTCTCTCGACCAGCCCTGGCCCCACTCTTGCTTCAGGGGCAGGAACTTGAAGTCCTCCACCTCCTTAGCGTACTGGTCGACCAGGCCGCCCGTCATCTTGGCCCCAAAGGCCCCGAACAGCGTGCCCACGAGCGCGCCGTTCATCCAGAAGATACCTAGGAAGCTCGCCAGGCCGCCGAGCCCCACTGAGCCCATAAGCCCGCCTAGCACGCCCGCTACCGCCGGCGCCGCGAGCCCACCCGTCACGCCGATGATAGCCGCGCCCGCCACGGACGCGAGGCCGACCTTCCAGAATCGGCCTATCTTGCCCTCCGCCTTGCGCTTCTGGGTCTCGGCATCGGCCGACAGCCCACCACTCGCGGCAGAACCACCCCCATTCTCCGCGTCGGCCTTCTGCGCGGCCTCCACCATGGTCATTGCGATCTCGGCCTCCTCGCGATCGAGGAAGCGTGGGGCCACACCGAAGGAGGACGCGAGGTAGCACACGAGCACGCGCGAGTACGCCGAATAGTTCCCCACTGACAGTAGGAGCAGCAGCGTGGCGCTGAGGAGCTCTTCGCGGTCGGCGCGGGACACCGTCTCGAGGCGCGTGGGCGTCGGGCGGTACAGCCGGCGGAAGGTGGACAGGCTCTCATCCTCGTCCTCGTCCTCTTGGCGCACTCCCGCCTGCGAGGAAGTGGGGGCGGGGGTATCGAAGCTCAGCAGGTCCTCGCCCGCGGCAGGCACCTCGCGGCTCCGGGCAGCGAGGGCATCGGCACGCTGGCGCCGCGCGTCGATCACCTTCTGGTCGTCGGCCTTGATGACGATTTCTTTGAGCTTGGGCAGCGTGGTGGCGCGCCACGAGTCGAAATGTAGGAGTGCGGACTTCCGGAGGTTCACGAGCGCGGGGCTTGGAGGCACGTGCCTGGGGGGACGAGGGGGCTTGGGCGGTGGGGTGTCATCATTTCTGCTATTACTACTGTTTTTGGTGTCGTAGTTCTGTCTTGGTTGTTGTGGCTGCTGGGCGCTTTCCGCTATCTCCGAATATGGCGGTGGCGGCTCGTCGCCTGATGGAGTAGCTGGTACTGGTATCGGTCCTGGAGTTGATGATGATAATGCCGATGAAGACGAATGAGAACTCTCGGTATGATCGTTGGCTTCTAGCTCTGACCTCATATAATTCGTGACTTCGCATACCAAATTATAAAATGCCTGGCGCCGTGCTGGATTGAGCACAACGCGTAGAGCATCAGGCTCGTTCGTAAGTGGCGCCATGGTGGTTGTGGTGTGCAGAAAGGAAAAGCAGAGGATGGAGACGGGTGTGGTGGCTAAGTTGTTAAGTACAGGTAAAGTAGGTATCTATGTACTATGTAGAAGCGGAAGTTAGAAGGATTGACGCTGCTTCATTTTATTTTGGGACGGAGAATAAATAACATCTTTAATGCCGAATGCTGGATCAGATACCTACTTACTATGTACTTAAGTACCTAGGTAACTTAGGTTTAAGCTTCATAAGCCTCAGCTCTATTAATACATATACACACCTAGGCACATACCTACCTAACCTTAATGCCCTTAACCCCCCCCCCCCCCCCCCCTAGACCACACTGGCGTCGTGACACTGCCGATTAATACCTACATCAACATCACAACTCACTGCCGCCACCACAACCACAGCCAGGTTGACGGGGCATGCTGTTTTTATAATTTGGTAATATTTGATTCTTTATTTTTATTTTATTGCATCACCTCGATATAAAAGTCATGTTTTAAATGAATCAAGTCAAAGACACAGACACATATTGGACTGATATATGTATAACATCAACCTCCCTCCCCTCCCCCCTTTTCCCAAACTCTCTGTAACACGCCAACCAAGCCCGTGTCCGAATCCTCTCCATCTCCCAAGGTTCGACCTACCTACTTACCCAGGACTAGGCACATGATCCGTACAGTGTAACCATTGCTAGATAGTTAGATTGATTACTTCCCTTAGGTCCAACTCAGCAGAACTGAGTTCCTCTTCCTTTCCTCTCAGATCTCCAACGACGTGATATCCGGGCCGACCATCGAGCCCATCTCAGGCGTGGGCGGTGCGAGGTTCTCGCGCTTCGTGCAGACCCAGCAGGAGGCGTACATGTTGACACGGTCGATGCAGGCGCCGCCCCGGCGTGAGCCCATGCACTTGGCTGTGAAGCCGTGCCGCTCGAACACATCAAGGTACCAGGGCCGCAGCCCGGCCGAGCGCAGCATGACGCGTCCCCCCATCTTGAGCGCGCGGTTGAGCCTGGTGATCTGCCGCACCGCCGCCGCCTGCGAACCGCCCGCATCGAACCAGTCCATGCTGTCCATGACCACGGCGACGGTCAGCGTGCTGGGCGCTAGGCGCGCCAGTACCTCCTCGATCTCGTCCGTGTGGATGCGCAGCAGCCCGTCGTCGAGGGCCCCGGGGCGCGAGAGCCGCGCGTGCGCCCCCCGCGACAGGTAATCCGGGTGGCAGGCGCGCGAGAAGCGCCCGGCGAGGCACACGTGGTAGTACGGGTTATCGGCCGCGATGTGCGTCGACTCGACCACCGGGTCCAGCGTGTTGACCATGTACTCCCAGATGGCGTGCGAGCGCGTGTTCTTGGCCGTCGGCTGGGGCCCGCGCACCGCCTCCGACGCCGCGTGGTCTTGTTCGATGATGGCGAGCTGGTTCTTGGGCACACCTAGCGCCGTCCAGAGGAAGGCTTCCTGGCTGACGACGAACTTGGACACCAACCGGGAGAGTAGCGCCGGTCGGATCCGGCTGCGCCAGATCTCGCGCTGCTCGTTGAGCGTTTTGGCACTCAGGAGGTCCTTGACCGCCGATCGACAGCCAAACACTCGCGTAATCCAACGGAAGATCCGGATGCCGTGTTTCGAGCCGCCGGTATCGTACAAGCCACCCTTGCTCCTAGTGAAGATGTGGTGGTTGCTGAGCCAGTATTGGAACGCACGGCTGGACAGGTGGGGGGACATCTTGGAGACAAGCAAGGATCGGAACTCGGCGTGTTTTCCCTCCCCAAAGATCTTCCAAAAGTCTTCGTACGGTAAGGACGAATATGCGGCAATCTTGAGTTCGAGCAGGTGGTTCTGTGTGGGGTTGAGGTCAACTGCGTGGATTCTTGCTGGCTTTTGGAGAGCATAGGATAGAATGTTGTCGCCGGCGCTAGTAATGGCAAGGACCACGTCGTCTGCCTTCAGCTTCAAGATGCGTTCGTCAACGCGGGTGTCTTCCCAGGTGAAGGCATAGATGTATTCGTCGTTGAACTGAGTGTGCTTCTTGAGCTGATCGTCATAGTAGATCCGATAATGGTGGTTTTGGTAAAAGAAGGAGGGTAGCGGTAGGTTGGAGGAGAGATTGATGACAGCAGCATCGAAGGCCTTGGACCGAATTTCTGGCGCGGCTTGTTCAACCGCACGAGACAGCGCTGCTGGGTGGTTGGCGGGATGCAAGTAGGGAGACTCGGTAACCAGCGCATCGACCTTTTCCACGATTTCGTGCGGAAAGTCCGAAGACGCTGGTCGCTTGTGTGAGCCAAGCCAGATGTAGTAGGGAATCGCCCCTAGAATATAGTTGCGAGTGTTGACATTTAGGACGGTCCCAAAGCTGTATTCGAGGTAGTCCCGCCTCCCGGGCTCTAGAGCGACCCTGTCAATATCAAACCATGCGCGCCAGAAAGTCCGCGAGAAGAAGTTTACGTGACGGTCTACGAAGCCGCCAGTATAGTTACGGAAGCTAACATCAACTCGAGATTGGACGTAGAAGTCAACCACGCTAATTATGCCTCCCGGTGCCAGTAGTGAAGACATAGAGTCGATAACAGAGTAGTAATCAGGCTAAGCTTGTAAGCATTCGGTCAAATGTGATAACAGGACTCTCTTACTATCATCGATAAGCTGTAAGACATGGTTATCAAGTTGGCACCTCCATGCTTAGGACGGTCCTGGGAAAAGTAGCCGGTGCTGGAAGATCGTGTATGCCCGCCCTGGCTGCCTGGTTCGTGATCTTCGAGACGGAACTTTCGAGCATCCTCACAGATAACCTTGACATTTTTCCAGCCAAGTCTAGCGAAGCGCTCGCGAGCCACTTCGCAAAGAGAAGGGGAAAAGTCTACGAGATAAACGCTGTCGAAGAAGTTGGGTACGTCGACAAATTGAGACATTGTCTCAATGTTGAATCCAGTGCCGCCGCCCACCTACTAGCTTGTTAATGATATCAGGGATTATGGTATGAGTGAAGAAAAATACTCACATCGACCCAGATACGTCGGGTATTACTTAAGACCTTGTCTTTTTTCTCTCCTCTGTACGCGAGTTGGGCGGCCGCTAGGGCCAGCATATCCTCACGGCCTTTGAGGAGAGCTTTCCTGGTTGCATCATACGCACCGGCCTGCTTCTTATAGAAGCTTTCAAGGGCATCCTGTTGAGTGCCCTTGCGATCACCGTCGTGCGGCTTGAGGAAGCAGGAGTAGAAAAAGAGCCATAACGAATAAAGAATGGTTACATTATCGCTCTTCTTCCCTTTCTTACCGAGTAGTGTGGAGAGGCACGATCCTACGACGAGGACCACTGCTATTCCAGCAATGTAGATTCCGGTCTCCGGCAAGGGAGACAAGATGTTACCACCAAGAAAATCCATGATACTCTCTCATGTCTATGGAGTGAGAGCGAGATGTTGAATAAGGAGTTACCTCTGTGGTATTGAAATTCAGTTTTCACAAGGGTACCGAGGGGGAGAGGAGAAAGGACTTAGAAAGGGGGAGTAGGTGTAAGGAAGATATATACTACCTTGAGACCTATCTCTTAAGTGATCGGCACTTACACTCTCGTCTGCATATAACCACTCATCTGCTCCCCTGGAAAGAACGTGAAGGCTCCTAGGTACAACGACATTCTGTGTAGCCATACAATCAATACCCACCACATGCGTATATTCCCGTCCTCATAAGATGCCTTAGAAACGCCCAAGTATTTGATTTACCCCACTAAATTAGCATCCTGTTACTACTAGGGTAGGTAGTTAACTTACGAAACGAGCCATTCCGGCAGGGTCATCAATTTGTTAGTGGATTGTTCTTTGTCGTCGTAGCCAATCATTTTAACCACATGTCCGAGTCGTCTGGGGATTATATGCTCGACAATATTTAGAGTCTACCGGCAGCCAGAAACACAACATCGTGGGCAACCCCAGAGATATTGATCTGCACGGGCCTCTACAATAGATGACACTATGATAGTTTAGGGAGATAGGGGGTGGGTTGGGTTTGATGCAGAATCTAGGTTGAGTCGAGACCTGTACTTTTGTATCCCTGCTAAGGACTTGCGTATACTTAACTACTCATAGACAATTAATGTGAGACTGCGTGCAAATAGGGAGTTAAGTGAAGAGATGCCTATTTAGGTAATTAGATTCGTTCTTGTTGCCTGGATCGATGGAAACTTGTATAAGAATCAAAGATCAAGTACATACGTAAATGGTGCTAATAGAATATCAGACCGTGCCAGGTCAGCCTATCTGATTGGTAGCATCTCATGAATCCCAAGATCAGCTGGTGACTTGACGCCGCATTTGTTGATTGACATTTAGGTTCATAGAAGGTATCTTTATTATTACTCTTTTTGGGTCTTAGAAAAAATGTATCTAGGATACGAAAACACTCGGGGCGGGGCGAAGCCAATGTACCCACGTGCTGAAGATTCGAAGTCGGAATGGAGGTTTAGCTAAACAGGATCCTTGGCATGAGCTAGTAGACCTTTTGTAGTATTAGGTAGGTAGGCAGGCAAGTAAATGTGTCTCTCGCGGATGGTTTGTCATGTGAGCGGGTTTCCATGTCTTCGGCCCAATATTAGATAATCTCTTTTACCAACTTAGTTACCAGTATAATACCGTGTTGGTATTTTCATTATTATTTTGTCCACTGGTGTATCGAGTACTGCGGTCTATCTCTATTTACTCCGTAGTTGGTATTTTGATACGTGGTAGAACTTCAGCCCGCATCCGAACTACATTCTTGAAGTACTGGCATCAGGGGAGCACATAGCTTACTCGACTTGTACCTTTCGAGCGGCCAATCTTCTTCACGTTGGTCTTGCCACACAGTCCTGTGCTGTCGACGTGAGTACCTCCGCAGGGGTATACTTCGGCACCGACGATATTTACGACTCGAAATTTCTCGTCGTCAGCGATGCCCATAGCCTTCCGGTCCGGTATCAACCGCTCGAGCCCGTTGGCCTTGAAGTCGTTCTCATCCCAGAATTCTATCTGAACGGGCATGTCCTTGCTGATATATTCATCCAAGCGTGCCTGTATTACATCCTTCCACTTTCCTTCAATGAGGCCCTGGAATTCACATGCTGCCGAATCCGGAAAATGTGACGCTTTAAGCTCGTCAAAATTGGCAACTTCTTTCTCGACGAGATGGCGCACTGCAGCACCGAGCACATGTCCAGCCGTGTGGTAGCGTGAATATAGATTGCGCTTTTCGCTGTCGATAGTCTGGGTAACTGTATCGCCGGGTTGGAAGGGAGATGATGGATCGGAGAACCGACCGAAGTGCAGCACCTCGCCCTCGTTCACGATGCTCATTCTCACCATAGTTGTGTCAAAGATGGCACCGCCTGCACTTTGCATTACCCCGACATCGGAAGGCTGCCCGCCGCCTTGTGGATGGAAGATGGTTTGTTCTGTGACAACGACATGGTCATCTTCGCTCACCTGCTTGAAGAGACCTTTCTCCACGTCATCGAGAGACGTTATTGACCTTACTGCAGTGACTATCGTCTGCAGCGTGTGAAGTTTGGCATTTCGCTGAAACGCAAGATATGTTCGCTGCATGGCGGAGGTTTAGGCTGCCGATTCTGGACCAGAGAAAGTAGAGTAGGTAATTGGTAAGTCGAGGTGTATGAGTGACTGGCGCGTTGTTTATCACTCATGAATTTCTCTCGTAAAGTACCTGGTATAAATGTTCGCTACCGATTATCACATCGAAGATTCGAATCTTTTAACTGAAATCACTCTCATCTCACGCACGCCCTGCGACTTACGCCCTGCGAGTGGGGTCCGTTCCTAGACAACATCGGTCGATTGGTTCCGCTAGTTTTCGACGCCGCGGCTTGATAATTCGTCAAAGTTCTACCTAATTCTCCTATCTAGTGCTGTCAATTAACTCCCCTGTCCGTATTGATATTGGGGGGAGTCGTCCCCCCCCTTTTTTCCTCCCTTTTTTTCTCTTCTTAAATTTTTTTTCTTAAAAATCCTTTTACGAAGGATTGGATAGCACGTGTTTAATCAATGGTAGCGGATTTCCAGTCGAGTTCGAGTCATATATTCGTGCTGCGGCGCCTTTGAAACTAGGTAATTTGATATCATACATGTAGCAAAGGACCTTGAGATCATAAAGTTGCCAATATTTAGAGAGGCTCTCATTTTTGACGGTCCGGAGTGCTTTTCGATTTTAGGTCGAATATGTGGCCGGGGTATCCTCTTAGAGGGTGTTCTTGAATCCTAAATAGGCAGAGTTGATGTCTAGCTCAAGCTCTCTGGCCTGATGTTCGCTCAGCTCCTCGGTTGCCTTCATCTGATTCAAGGTAATTAACCACTGGACAATCTTGCCGCGGTTCTCAAAATCGCGGTCTGTCACCTTGTTTACACTCTGAATGACATCAGTCAACAAAGGGTGCAGTTGATCCTTCGCGAGGAGGCCCAAGCGAAGGGCGTCGAGGAAGGTAATGAAATCTTGAGTGGCCTCTAGGATGAGCGCGCCAGACTTGTTGTTGGTCGAAGGGGCCTGCTGCGGTGCAGCACCCATAGATGCAGTCACAGTGGTCGATGGCATGCCAACTTTGAGTCTCTCCGTGGCCCTAGGTACTTCCAGCTATATTCCATGATGAGCATGTGGTCGATCATCCAACGAAGAGCCGCGCTTACATCCCACTCAGTCTTGAATTCTTCTAGGCCAACAAAGGCCTTGGCCACAGTTTCATCTGCCAGTATGGACTTGTATTGCTTCAGAGAGCGCTCGCAGATTTCCGTGTAGTCAGTTTCGGGTATGGCATCTTTCAGAAAGGCCTTTTCAAGTTCATCAAGCGTGACTATGATAGAAAATATTTCGGCAAGAGAATCTTGAAGATCACGCTCAGCGCGGGTCTCTGCCAGTTTCACTTCCTATAACATGTGAGTTTGGCAATGCTCAGGTAGATCGGTAGCTAACAACTTCAACTTGGTGGGCATGCATACCTCATCGAGATTTATAGTGGCCGATAGGGCTGTGTTGGGCACATAGCTATGTGGTGTAGGAGCATAGGCCTGCCGCGGGATCATTTTCGTACACGGGGAGAAAGTTGGAAGAGGATAACCTCATGTGAGTTGTAGATGAAGATGTCTGGCTAGGGAGGTAGGTATTGATGTACCTACGTAATAGCAATAATAGGCTGATGAGTAACCAGGAATACGGCAGAATCCAACCTTACCTAAGGTTAAGTCCACATACATAGTGGACTAACCTTAAGTACATACCTAATTCACCGCCTGCCTGGGCGGCTAATCTACCCGACTAGGTACACAGGTACCTAGGTAGGCATGTAATGTAGGCTTGGCGCGATGGTGCGATAAGCTATCTAACCCAGCGATAAGCAGCTCCGCTGAAATTTTTTGAACTTGAACTTCCAATCGACTTTAGTGTCTTCGTCTTCGTTTTTGTCTTTGTTCCTCTACACAAACCAACCCACTACAAACACACGCACACTTCCGCACACACACCTGCACTCACAATGGCGGGTGCAAAGAGGAATTTCAAGGCCACCAAGAAGTTCGAGCAGCGCCATCTCAAGGGAGTCTTGGACCAGCGCAAAACCCAGGCCAAAGTAAAGCAGAGACAGCAGATCAAAGCTAAGCAGCAAGCCAAGAAAGCGAAGGATGCCGACTTCTTCAAGGGACCCGAACATGGCGAAAAGCCTGCGAAGACGAACGCTTCAAAAAAGACCCCCAATGTCAACGACATGAGCGTCGACGATTTCTTCCGTGGTGGGTTTGAGATCATCGAGAAATCCCAGAAGGACAAGAACACCTCCAAGAAACTAGGGAAGCGCAAGCGCGATGTACCCGAACCAGAACCGCGAGAAGACGAAGATAGTGCGTTGGAGGAAGGGAGCGAAATAGACATATCCGATGATGATCAACCACTGCCTAGCCAAGACGAAGAGTCTGACGGCGAAGACGAAGACCTAGACCAAGACCTCGGAATGAGCAAAAGTGCTATGGATGCCCTTGCCGAGGACGATCCCGAATTTTACAAGTTCTTGAAAGAGAACGACCCCGAAGCGCTGGAATTCGATGAGGCTGATTTGGCAGAAGTCGACGAGCTAAGTGCTAGCGAAGAAGACGAACAGCCGAAGAAAAAGCAAAAGCAGGACAAGAAAAAGCAGGCCGTGGTAGACGAGGAGGAAGAGGCAACGCAAGGGAACGAGCTAACGCAAGCTATGGTGTCCCGGTGGAAGGCATCATTGTCCGAGAGACATTCCCTAAGAGCTGCGAGACAAGTTGTGCTGGCCTTCAGATCTGCCGCGAAACTCGACGATGGCGATGATGACGAGGGCGGGAAAACAAAGCGGCGGTACACCATATCGAGCCCCGAAGTGTTCCACGACATCCTTGTCGTAGCCCTCAAACAGATACCCGACGTCTTCCAGCACCATGTTCCCATCAAAGAGTCTTCATCCGGCAAGGTCCAGGTCCCGACAGAATCAAAGAAGTTCAAGACATTGTCCATGCTTTTACGGTCCTACATTTCTTCCATCCTGCACCTACTCGGCACGCTATCAGATGATGCTACCCTAAAGCTAACACTGTCGGCAATAAACCCTCTCGTGCCCTATCTCTTAACCTTTAGAAAGCTACTCAAGAATCTTGTGAAGACCGTTGTCGGCTTTTGGTCCCAGACCGCTAGCAGCGAAACAACTCGAATCACTGCGTTTTTAGTCCTCCGGAGGCTGGTGGTCGTTGGTGACAAGGGCGTCAGAGAAGCGGTGCTCAAAGCTACATATCAAGGTCTAATTTCAGGAGCCCGGGTCACAAACGTCAATACGATACAGGGAATCAACTTGATGAAAAACTCTGCAGCCGAGCTATGGGGTTTGGATCAAAGTATTGGGTACACAACAGCCTTCAGTTTCATTCGACAGCTTGCCATTCATCTCCGGAACAGCATTGTACATAACCAAAACGACTCTTACAGGCAAATCTACAACTGGCAGTATATCCATTCGATTGACTTCTGGTCATGCGTGTTATCAGAGCATTGCAGTCCACTCAAGGAGGCCGAAGCTGGGAAAGAATCCCAACTAAAACTGCTCATCTACCCTTTCGTCCAAGTAACGTTAGGCGCCATGCGCCTTATCCCAACCGCAACCTACTTCCCCCTCCGCTTCCATATGATTCGATCACTTCTCCGAATTTCCAGATCAACAGGCACCTATATCCCTCTAGCATCTGCTCTACTTGAAGTAATGAACTCGGCTGAGATGCGGAAGTCGCCCAAGCCGTCCACCTTGAAGGCATTGGACTTCAGTGTCGCTTACAAGGCACCAAAGGCCTATTTACGAACACGAGTCTACCAAGATGGAGTTGGTGATCAAGTAGTGGAACTTTTTTCAGAGTATTTTGTCCTCTGGTCAACGAACATCGCATTCCCCGAGTTTGCGTTACCAGTCATAATCATGCTAAAGCGATGGCTCAAGCAGTCACGGAAGAAGACTTCTGGTAATAACAACGGTAAGATCCGCTCGGGGCTTGTCTTACTCGTCCAGAAGCTTGAGGCAAACTCCAAATTCATTGAAGGCAAGAGGGCAAAGGTGGATTTCTCGCCGAAGAACCGAGCGCAAGTAGACGCGTTTCTGAAGGACTTTGAGTGGGAGAAGACACCAGTCGGTGCTTATGTCGTCGCGCAGAGAAAATCGGGGGCTGAGAAGGCCAAGATGATGGAACAGGCTAGAAAAGAGGATGAGCGAAAACGCAAAGAGGAAGAGCAGGAGGCCTTGGAAGAACGAGATGCTGAACTAGACGAGGATGAGAATGAGGATGAGGAAATGGAAGATCTTGATGAGGTTGATGAAGATGAGTCGTCGGAGGAGGAGGAGGAGGAAGGCTCAAATTAGCTGACCTATATAATTCGAGTTCATAATTCTGATATACCAACAGCAAAGTGCATGGTCTATTTATCACATCCTATACTTTCTTATTCTCGTGTTTTACTAACACTTACTGCATGCACATACACGATATCAAATTCTGCTTATTAATTACATTATACTAATCCAATTCCCGGTAATATATTATGTAGAGTGTCTTTCCCTTGAACCATACAGAAAATATTAACGTACCTACACAAGGAAATATAGCAAAGAATATAAGTATCAGGCTGCGAGACCTAATATTGATCTATATGTTTAACAACCCAGGGTTGCAGTGACATTGAACCTACCTTCAATTCACATATCATGAGCTTGGGGGTGGGGGCATAGCATGAAGAAGACGGAAGGGTCCCACTTCAGGTGAAATGTCGATAGATAAGAAAACATCACACACATGCTGTAGGTATGTCTGGACCATAGTAAGCAACGTGCACATTTTATATCAATAAGCCCCGGTAGCTATGTAGTTTCTTTGATAAGATATGCATAGGAACCACCTTGACACCTTCTCAGGAGAACTCCTTGCGTATAGTGCAGGACTAGTTGTTAAACCCCACTAAGATGGTATATAAGTACGTTTCAGAGAGATAGATAGGAATGACTTTATCAATATGGTAATTTTTATCGCAATAACGATTTACTGTTAGGTTGCTAATACTATTGTGCAACGACGAGATTATAGGAACCAGTCGCCAGATACAGTACAACATATTCGTAAGAACATCACAAAATATGTTACTCAACTACATACCTACTTGGCTTTGTAAAAACTTACATTTTTCTTTATAGGTACCTAGGTATATAATAAATAATCGAGGATCCATTGGTTTTGGGCAAAACACATTCCGAAGAGAAAGAACAGTAAATATATAGGGTTATCACAAATCTTCAAGCTGCTAATTAATTAATTGAGCATCGTGTAAGTAAAAACTAGGGACAAGAGGACCCCTGAATATCATACTGAACTGCAAACTTTAAAACAACATATTAGAGTGATGGGTTGTTGGTACTATGTTCTGACATCTGTCGAGATAGTCCGTTATAGTTTGGAAGGATCATCTCAGACTTAAAGTTCTTGAATGCCTAGGTATCTTCGGTCATTAAATTTAACAAACTAGGCAAAACCACAAGCAAATCAGTATGTCTGGTACACAACTCGCCAGACACCTTTTCCAAGGCAGTAATTACTATCTGAGAGCAAAATTTAAAGGCATCCACAACGGTTGTTGTCACAGTTAGCTTAGTAGGGGCTTGGATAATCAAGACGTTGTCGTGAGGGGGAACTACAAAGATTATTAAGAGAGAAGCCGGTCTATTGCTATAAACTGTCAGTGCCTAGCATATCCGAGACGGAGCTCTCCAAATATATTATAACTTCTAATCTACTGCTATATTTCCAAGTTATCGACGTCCTTGGACCCCAGTAAGGCCTGAGCTTGTCAACCTCTTGACTGTGAAACGGGGCATCCCAAAGTCAGTTCTAGAGTTGCTGGCTGCAGTAACGTTTTCTCTCTTCTGCTATTGGTATGATGGTTATAATAAATGGTGCAAGATGGGGATGTTACGAAATCAATGGAAGGAAGGATATTGTGGTGGTGATTATGGTGGCCTGAAATCAGACATCGTGATATATCTAGGTCAGCAAGTAACCAGTGTTCAGCTTCGTTGGTCTTAGGTAGCGCAGCTAGTGTTGGAAGGGTTCCCCTTTTTTATGTACCTAATTAGCTGGTTCATTACTAACAACTGTCCTCGAAGACTAACATTCCCTTTCAAAACATCCAGCTTAATACTGTTTTACTATCGTTGATTCTTGTCTAGGTAGGACTGATTGTGGCCGCCTGCTCCACAAAGAGAGGCAATAAGGAGACATGATTAACCTTAATGGCTTTACTCATACGAAACGGGTAAGCCGAGCTCAAGATGGGAATTAGCCACGCCGCCCAATGGCCCATTGATCACGATTACAATTATCACCAGACTCTCTCATGTTTAACCCCTCCCTCCCACCACCAGAAAGCATGGGGAGAAAAGAAAAGAAAAGATGCGCTTGTGATATGTACCCTGTTATGTTATGTATGTATGTACTACATACATATGTTACTACCAGGGCTGCAGCAGAATTCAGGCTAAATGCGACCCTGAGCTCGCCGCATCACCTGCATCAACTCCAGCTCCGGAACCCGGCGGATTCGTTCTCCAAACAAATCAACTCACTTCAACCTCTCAAGACCCATGGTATATTCTTTGGGCCCTTTTCTTTATAAGGACTAGTGGTGGCCTTTAGCGGGTAGGTCTAGGCGTGGGTACAGAGCTCTTTAAACGCACAAATAAGAGGAGGGCATTCCCAATCCGTGATACACCCCCAACTCGTTGCATTGGGGAGGGGGCCCAAAGGACCGAGAGCACCTACAGAGAGATAATGGTCAGGCGTCGGCCTTTTATTGTTCACCCGCTTTTGCATTGCTGCTGCTGCTGCTGCTGATGCGAGCTATGGTGTTGATTGGACCCATATTAGCCATACCAATTATCGTGCGAGTGTCAAGACGCTCAGGATCCTCCTTGCATGATGTAGCGTGGTGTAGAAAAAGAGAAGAAACGTGACAAACGAACGAGCCGCCTCTGATTTTCTCGGTTAGTATGAGATATCGTAGCTCTCATATACACCCAACAACCCAAGCATAAATATGTATATATACTGGAGAATAATCCCATCCGGTGTGCTCGACTGGATCACATAATACCCCCTTTTGCTTCTACTCCTTCTCTCTATATCTACATGTTTGCTCTCCGCCTCTCTCGCACACCTCTACGTGCAAGAGCATCCGTATTGATACCTTCTACCGCACGAACCATCACAAGAAAACAATATCCTCTTTACACAAGGTCGATCACAACAATGGGCCCGACCATCAAGCTTAGCAGCGGCCACGAGATGCCCCAGGTGGGCTTCGGACTGTGGAAGGTCGACAATTCGACAGCAGCCGACACCGTCTACAACGCCATCAAGACGGGATATAGATTGTTCGATGGAGCTTGCGGTAAGAACCTTCCTGGATACATTCTTTTCTTTCTTAACCTGTGTTTTGTCCTTCTTGATGCGAGGGAGGGGCGGGAGCTAGCAAGCTTAGGTACATAGCTAGTACCTAGTATCGGCAGCAAGGAGACAAGGCCGAGGCTTGCCCGGCCCTGGCCTGCCCCTCGCAAAAGAAGAAAAAGAATACTCTTTGCCTCCCTACCTACCTATCTACCCCGCCGACTAGGTTGGGTAGGATTCCTCAGGGGAGACCCCTGTTCGCTAATTCGGAGAAATGATGCAAGTCTGAGTGGACTTTCGTCACTTTTCATGTCTTCCACTCTTTCGGCGAGCCTACCCGAGTGAAAGCACCCCCCTGAACGGGCTGTCTCCACTTACACACATATATGCATACATGCATGCGTACACATGCTCCGTTACATAGTATTTACCCACCTACCTAGGGATCTGTTTCTCTTTATATACCTAGATAGGGATACCTAGTACCGGACCAACCTGAATGAACACTTTGACTAACCTCTTCCCTCTCTCCTCTCGCGATCCCTCTCCACTCCAGACTACGGCAACGAGAAAGAATGCGGCGAGGGCGTCGCGCGCGCGATCAAGGAAGGCCTCGTGACGCGGTCCGACCTCTTCATCACCTCGAAGCTCTGGCCCGTGTTCTCGGACGCTGACAAGGTGGAGCCGGCGTGCCGGCGGTCGCTCTCGGACTGGGGGCTCGACTACTTCGACCTGTACCTGATCCACTTCCCGGGGGCGCTCAAGTACGTTGATCCGGCGGAGCGATACCCCCCGGGCTGGCACTACGACGGCAAGGCCACCATCGTGCGGTCCAACACCCCCATCCACGTGACATGGGGGGCCATGGAGGCGCTCGTGGGCAAGGGGCTCGCGCGCTCCATCGGCGTGTCCAACTTCCAGGCGCAGCTGCTGTACGACATGCTGCGGTACGCAACGATCCCGCCGGCGGCGCTGCAGATCGAACACCACCCGTACCTGGTGCAGCGGGAGCTGCTGGCGCTGGCCAAGGCGGAGGGCATCGCCGTGACGGCGTACTCGTCCTTCGGACCCGCGTCCTTCCTCGAGTTCGGGTTCAAGACGGCGACCTCGCTCGTGCCGCTGATGCAGGACGAGCTCATCGTCGGCATCGCCGCCCGGCACGGCAAGAAGCCGTCGCAAGTCCTCCTGCGCTGGGCCACGCAGCGCGGTCTGGCCGTCATTCCCAAGACCAGCCGCGTCGCGGTCATGGCCGAGAATCTCGACGTCACTGGCTTCGACCTCGACCAGGCCGAGATCGACCAGATCACTGCCAAGGATATGGGCATTAGGTTCAACCAACCCTCGAACGTGAGTCGGCAAACTCAAACTGAATCCCATTCAACCCATTCGCGCACTCACCTACCTATCTACCTACCTACCCTCCTTACTACCCCTTTTTGTTGTTTTCATGTTCATTATCTGCGCGAAATCACACCGGCCGAGCTACGCTAACTTCTGTATCCCTCCCTAGTATTTCCCTACTGATAAAATGTGGATATTTGGCTAAAGTGTCAAGCCACTGGCTCGGCAATCGTCAGCCATGTCCATCATCACAAGTATGTCACACCACGCCACGCATCTTCATTTAATTCAATCCCAGGTGGAAAGGGGGGAGAGAGGGGAAAACAACTAGGTTAAAACATTTCGCATGTGATATCAATCTTCCGTATCCGCGGAAAAGACGGACCCTCTCTAGTATTCTCGACAGGTTGTCCGTGGGGTAATTTGGGCTTGCACGCATTGAAGGCAGTCAAGGCTAGTGTAAGAGAGAAGGATGATGATCTAGACGGGCATTTCCATATTGTATCGTGGTCTCATAATCGATGATAGGTCGAAATGGACCTGTGAAACTCGAAAGATATTCCCATCCTCTTTTTTTTGCGTGAGCCCACCAGCGTCTTACTGTCCTCAGATTATGAGGCATTAAAAAAGGAGTGAATACTCCTGCCCCGAATGTTGTCTTATCCCTTATATTTTCTCAGGTGAAATAAAATGCATTAATAATAACTATCCCCACCCGAAAGAGCCGGTTCCCAGGGACAAGAACCTCCAAACTCCGTTGCTATGCAATTCTAAAAGACCATGCTCGATGGAGTCGGGTTTGCTCACATGGCAGGTGTGCATCACACAGTCTTGACGAATGCTATATAATCGTTAGTTGACACAGTTCTATCCAGGGCGGCGCAAAGGGCTACCTACTAGCATCGATTTGCTGCACCTGCGGTAAAGCGAGCCGGACTTTGTTACGGTAAAGGGCAGGTTGTCTCAACTGCACAGGATTTCCTTCAAAGTAAACGGTAGTGAGGTGCTCCTTGTCAGCCAGCTCGCGTTCCATGTCTGCGAACTCGGATATCTGGTTGTAGCTTGCCCACACTTCCTCGATTTTCTTCAAGTTGCCCAACCCCTTTAAACTCTTGACCATGTTGTTTGATATGTCAATGGTTGTCAAATTGGGGTTTCCATCTAGGCCCTCGAGACTTTCCAGGGCATTGTGGGAGATGTAAAGCTCTTCAAGCTGGGGTACTTCACGTAGCGGCGACAGGTCCTTGATCCGATTAGACTGGATACTCAACAATCTGAGTTTCGGCAAGCCGGACAGGCCCTTGATCTCGGTTATCTTGTTTTTGGCCAGCCAGAGCTCTTCGAGGTTCTTCAAGCCGTCAAGGTTTTGTATCTCCCGTATTCTGTTCGATCCGAGCTCGATCTGTCGAAGGTTGGTCAGGGTGTTTAGCCCTTCAATGGTGCTGATTTTGTTGGCGACGAAAAACAAGTCGGTAAGCTGGGTAAGATGGTCGATATGTTTGATATGCTTGATTTTGTTGAAGCTCAGGTCGAGCAAGGTGAGGTGCTTGAGATCCTCCAAACCCCTGACATGTGAAATGAGATTATCGTAGAGGTCCAGCTCTTGCAAGGTGGGGGCCAGATCGGAGAGTCCCTCGACGTGCTGCACGAGGTTCTGACGCAGACATAGCCGCATCACCTTCTTGAACCGGTCAAGTCGGAGGGCGGGGATAGAGGAGATGCGGGAATGGACGAGGTTGATCTCATCTGTTTCGGGGTCTTCGTCATCCAGGAGATCTAGAGAGGAAGACAGATGGCAAGCCAGCCAACGATCAGCGACCAGGTCCGGGGCCAAGTATGGGACACAAAAAACTCACTCACCTTCGTCGGCGCCTATCTCCTCGCCGGGCAGGACATTGTCGTCGTCAGAATAATCGGGGTCGGTCAGGGCCTCGGGGTTCTGTAGAAGGGCGTTGCGGTCGATGCGTAGCTTGCCGTCCCAACCTTTGCTATCTCTCAAGACGGGACTAGGCAGTCCGTCTCTGCGCTCGGTGCGGGACTCGTCCTCGAGGACTTCGATGTGTTGCTGTTGTTGCGGCGACTCTGGACGGGCGTCTCTCTCGGGTTGGGGTTGTCCGGGCATGATGGAGCAGGGCCAGTCGGTGTACGGAGGAGGTGTCGTTGTTATGGTTATTGTTGTTGCTTTTTTTTTGTTTTGCTCGCGAGGCTGTTGTATTGAAGATGGAGGGGGGGTGGAGGTAGAGGGGGAGGTGGAAGTGAAAGTGGAGGCGGGGAGGGAAGCAAAAAGGGATTGTAGTGTAGTGTACAGGTAGGTTGTTGCAGCAAGGGTTGAAGATGATGGAGATGGAAGATGGAAATGGAGATAGATAGAGATTAGTACATAATAGTGGTGGAGGTAGACCTATGGGAAAAGGCTTAGCCTTAGGTAAGTATGTACCTATCTACCTATTATGTATATACCTATGTAACCTAACCTGCATACAAATTAGTAGGTAAGGTTAGGTGCTACATACATACATACATACTTACATATGTACTTACTTATGTACTTACATACATTATATGTACGTCTGGAATGTACATATGTAAGGAGGGGTATGTGGTTAAGTGCCTACCTATGTTAGTATGTATCAATTTACATACACGAGGTTCTATAAATCAAGTCAATCAACCCAGTGAACAGAGGACCCTGCCCTATCCACGCACGCTAAAAGTGGGGTGATGCAATTAAGTTACCTACCTAACCTTAGGTAGGTATAATTGAATTCTCCCTCCCTCTTATACACCAGACTCCTTCAACTCTCCATCCTCTCCATTGATCCTCCCATCTCCAACAACGCTTGTAGATACCTACCTGGGTTACCTATCAGACGATGAATGCCATTGCATCGCATAGCATCGCATTCCTAACTATTCCGGCACTGCTCCACCCAGCCTAGACTATCTTTCTTCTTTTCTCTTCTTTTCTTTTCCCTTCAACTACCATGTTATTTCATTTCCAATCAACATGCTTCTTCACCTTCGCAGCACTTATGCATTGTCCAGTCATCGTCGTCTGATCCCGCTGGCTATTACCCCATCATCGGTCTCCACGACATCCCGCATCAACAGGTTGACGTTGACTTGCAGGACATATTCCCGGTTCGACGGCCTGCTGCTGGCCCCTGTAGTCTTTGGGGGGCTGTTCGTCTCATTATGGACCTGGAAATGCTTCATGATGGTGCTGTTCCAGAACAAGATCATATACATGCCCGGCTTGCCACCCAATGCACGGTGGGAGAGAATACAGGATTATGAGGATCGCCTGGCGGGCATACAATGGCGCGAGGAGAGGATCCGCGCCCTCGATGGAACAGATCTAGCTCTTGCTATCACAGATCTCGATCTAGGACAGGGTCGGACCTCGACCTATCCAGACGCTGTCTTCTATATTCTCTATTTTCAGGGTCCGCATCAGACATTGCTCTTCCCGTTACTTCCCATTTGATGAGCTCACCAATGCCAGGAAATGCATCTTCACTTCCCCCAAGGCTGCCCGATCTCTCTTCGGTCTTATGCACGTTGAAGAGAAGCGCCCTGCAGGAGCCTAAGCATGTTCGATGCACTATGGTTTGCCTTAGCTACAGGGGCTACTGGACCTCGCGGGGGCGGCCTACCGAGAAAGGTATTCGGCTTGATGCTGCCGCAGCTGTTGACTGCATATCCAACCTGCATCAGAAGACTTACAGTGATAGGGGAGGTCCCAGCCCCCCTGCAGAGTTGGTACTTTGGGGCCAAAGCATTGGATCGGGTATCGCTACCAACCTAGCTGCTGAATATCGTATGCCCGAAAACCTGCATCTGAATGCCCTGATTCTTGAAACCCCCTTTACCTCAATCCGTGCCATGTTGGAGGTTCTTTACCCCCAGAGATGGCTACCCTATAAGCATCTGTGGCCATTCCTTCGTAATCACCTCAACAGCTGGCAGAACCTAGAGCTTATCTCCAAAAGGTACAAGCCTAAGGGAAACCTGCCCGTCGTCTTTATACTCCAAGCAGACAGGGATGAGTTGGTGCCAGCAGAACTCACTGATAAGCTGTATGACAGGTGTCTGGAAGTTCAGTTACCTGTCACAAGGAAAGCTGTCTCTGGAGCCTTCCATAATGATACAATGTTTAGAGCAGAAGGGAGAAAAGCCCTGTCGGACTTCTTGCTGCAGAGGATAATGGCATGAATTGCCTTTGGTGCTCTCGTGTTATATAATATTGCTCTTCGTACCAGGAGATTTAGTAGCAATGACCCTTGAATCCACCGGAAAACGAACTCCTTGAACTCGCTCTATCCTGTTTGATTTCCTACGTGCCAAAGGCCCATTGAATTACTGCGTGCGGCAAACTCCCAGACACAAACGCTAATGACATTTTATCCAATATATCACGTATTGCTACATGCACTAAGTAGCCCCTGTTAATGCCTCCCTATCCCGCATTTCGAACCCAATTTTTCAACATTTGTAGCGGTCAAGTGACTTGGTTTGATGCCAATCATCTTCCGTCGACAGATGTACACGTGATGATGGGAAAACACATGCTCATCAAAACACCCGATACCGGCCGGTGAGTCGTAATCGACTGTACTCACCATGCCGTTCAGACAACGCGTGTTGGCCGCAGACACGATGTGACCTGCGTGGCTCGTGTCTTGTAATGCAAGAAGTAGCCGATAACAGACCAAGATAATACCTGCTACAGCCCTATCTACGAGCTCAGTCGCACTTTAGCTCTGGCTCAAAGAGTAAAGTATTTTCTATATACGTGCTAGGCCTCCTAGACCTATAACAGGGTGGATATACCTATTAGTAACCCATGGAGTAAGCTGAAGCTTTTACCCGTAGTAGCATAAGCACGATGTTTTGGAAGAGCTGATAACGTAAAACGGCGATTAAACTATGGTAACGTATTCCGGGTCAAGCATAAAGGCAAGTACAAGCAAGTAGCAAAACAATAGGAGGCACAACCCGTGGTTATAATCCTTGCCTATCCTAAGAGAATTGATAGAGGAATGAGTCTATGATTTGAACAAATCCATTTCACAGCAAAATTATGTGGAAGTTATGTATAGGGTGTAATGAATAATATACATACATAGAAGGCGAGTGGAATATACGATGACGGGGTTTCTCATATTTGCAGGTCTGGGACCCCCTTTCCCTCCTCTAAGCTAAAGGAGGGGAATACCAACACACCGGAACCGAGACATATTATCTTCAGCACGCCGCAAACGAACGAATGGTGAGGTCTGCCAAGTATGCCCACGTGTAGGAATGTCTTAGCTTGGATTCAGATTAGGAGTCTCCTCAAGCCACCGGCTTATCGTCATGGAAGCGGGACGATCTATCATTGCCGGGCTATCATAACTACAAGGTAGTTAGGAGATATTACAATTTCTCCAGGAATTGTCATGTACGATACCTCCCATTTCGAACCAATTATACAGGGGAATGGTATTCGAACTTTAAATTTTCTTGTAAACCTCTGTACATATATGCTGCATTCTACTCACACAGGCCTGTAGGTGCTAATTGACACAGGTAGTTGATGAGAAAATCGAGTAAACTGTAGGCATGGTTAACAAATTCCTTGCTACAATGCTCTTGTCAGGGCTGGGTCGAGTTGTTAGTCTTAGCAGTCCTCGATAACCTTCGATGACCTGATAATATGATATGAACAGGATCACATCATCCTCTCCGGTGGTCTTGGATCGTCCCCATATGTCCAGAAGCAGCTCAAGACACGATACAGCACTCAACAGATCTCGTGTGAGGTTCTCAAAAATGTTGTCTGTCGTCTATCATCGTCACAACAACATCGCGTGTGCAAAGGTCTCTTATACGAGCGCCTGCAGAAACTCTGCAACGGATCCTCAACGTTCACTAAGCTGACTAGTATCGCTGGGTGATAGTGGAAAAATATCTAAGGATCCTGTCACAGTTCAGACTCAAGCCATGTACAAGGAGATATATGTCCCGGAATCTAGTTTGTTCGGATGAAAATTCATTTTCAAATTCCTCGTCCGACCCAATAACTTCTTAAGTATCTATCGATATGGAGGTGTTCACCTAGGTAATATAGCCGAAGTATGGCTGGCTTACGATGTCCACTAATCACTCTTCATATCAATAACATAAATATATTCTTGTTTCTGATGGTGTTTCATGTCCGATACGTTCTTAACTATTATACTCCGATACAGTAACAATATCTCGGTAGACAAGGTCTTATTGCACGTGGAACATTACTACGTGTGAGCAGTATAGTTCGATATTCTAGCAAATGCACATAACATAGATGATGCCAATAACTATGAAATAGAGGCACTACAGTAGCATGGCGCTCCTCACTATACATTCCAGGAGGAAAGTGTCAACCCCTATTTTTTTTTGTATACACTGGTGACATCTCATCGCGCCTTTAAAGTAGTGTTATTGTTTATGTGGAGACTAGGGAACAGATAACAAAGTACTAATACATATATATACCTATATGCCGTTGAATTTACGTTAGAGGAAGACTAGGAGACATCATGGTCGCAAATTGATACTGTTACTCTTATATACAGTTTTCTTCGATTATTTTGCTGGCTTTATGAGAAATTATTAACTACCAAGCTATGATGGCTAGGAGTTGCAGACTTGAGTTACTCTCAAGTCTCTCCCAGTCTCACACATCTTGAGGTATCGGGCGATTCTCCCTATCCCCAGAACACTGCGTATATTTATAGACTAAGTAGATACCCAGAGGTAGCTGTGGAAATAACCGGGAATGCTGCGCATCGTGGGAAGTGTTCCATTGATATGCCGATATACTACCTAGGTACCTATTTACTTATAAAAATGCAACCAACTGTTGAACAATCCAAGGTTCCCACCCCGGTCGTTATCAGAATTGATGGATTTCATGGATTCATAGCGTAAGTATTTCACGAAGATGCGGGGTAACCATATATATATATATATGCAATTCGCTCTGCTGGAGGAAGCTCTCTTGGAGATACTCCTACCTCATTTTCGTAGAACATATCTAATAACAAGAAAACATACCTGCATACACAAGTCGAGAAACTTTTTCACCATGGCGCCACCTTTTAGAGCTGATCATATCGGATCATTGCTACGGCCTCAGGCACTCCTAGATGCTCGCTCTAGCCTATCATCACCATCTCAGATGTACTCGTTAGAGGTCCCACTGTCTGTCAAAGAGGCAGAAGCAAAAGCAATACGAGACGTTGTTCAATACCAGTTAGAGAAAGGCATTAGGCCCATCACAGATGGAGAGTACGCCCGGCACATCTACTATGGAGGCTTCTTCGAAAAGCTCTTGGGCTTTGAGGCTCGACCTAGTCTTCCCATCCCAGATGCCTTTCGCACCGATTTCCCAACTACTACCGGTCTCGCAAAAATGGGAGCAAAGACCCGGGCAGCCGTGGTGTGTACTGGCAAAATCCAGTATCAGGATTCTCCATATCTCTCAGAATGGCTTTCACTTCGTGACAACATTCCCAAAGAACTGTGGCAGGAGGCCAAGTTCACTATGCCAGCGCCAAACTACCAGCACATACAACTAAAACCAGGAACAGCGTGGACTAAGGAATCGGGATATACATCAGAAAAAGAATACTTTGATGATCTTGCCGATTGCTATGCAGCTGAGCTGAAGACTCTCTATGATCATGGACTCCGCAACATCCAGATCGACGATCCGCATCTCACGTATTTTTGCTCCTCTCAGTTCCTCGAGGGCTGCCACAAAGACAACACCAACACAGACGATCTGCTGGACTTATACATGCGCTCCCACAACAAGCTGCTCGCAAACAAGCCCGAGGGCTTACACGTCGGTATGCATCTATGCCGCGGCAATATGTCGGGCTCCACGCACTGGGTTTCCGGCTCGTACGAGAATATCGCGTACAAACTATTCAATGAGACAGACTACCAGACGTATTATCTCGAGTTCGACGACCTGGAGCGGGCAGGCGGGTTCGAGCCCCTCCGGTTTCTGCCAAAGGGCAAGAACGTCGTCTTGGGGCTCGTGACGTCGAAGAAAGCCGAGTTAGAAGAACCAGAGATTATTAAAGAGAGAATACATGCGGCAGCGGCAGTGGTTGCCAGTGCCCAGAAAATAAGCACAGAAGAGGCCCTCGATTGTCTGGCCCTAAGCCCGCAATGCGGCTTCAGTAGTAGCAGCCTGGCTGGCGGTCTGGGTATGACGATGGAACGGATGTGGGAAAAGTTGCTGCTGGTGAAACAGATCGCAAGTGAGGTTTGGAAGTGAGACGACTCTAGCTAGGAGGGATTTCATGAGAAGAAAAGACTCTAGCGATCGATTTCAAAATGTTTTATTATGCATCTACCTCGGGTATAACCCCACTGGTATTTACTTCACTATGTCTGGTATGTTGTATAGTTGGAATTGAAGCTACAAAATGTTCATATAAGAGCTGGCATACTCAATAGTTGATATGCCAACTTGTGTCAAAGTTTAGTGTTATTATGCTTTCCTTCGCAGGATAATTTAATTCTGCCATTTGAAAAAAATGATATTGAGGAATTATTTAATCATCCAATGTATCTATTCAACTTATGTTGTTAGAATATCGTCGATACTGGCAAGGGGCTTCACGTCTGACATTGAATTACCTAAACTAATGTATAAGCTGTCTGGAAAATATCAACTAAATATGAAAATCATTAGGAGTTAAAGCTAAAAAACACATCGAATGGTAATCACAAATCATTACCTGACATTACTTTTCTCAGAATAACTGACTATTTTCTGCACATCTTGAGGGTTTCTCGTGTCTAAGCAAATCTAGTACAACATGAAGTATCAATCTCAACTATGCCTGACCCTCACCGAGACGGACGATGGCCAAGAACCTTCATACGAGACTAAGCCAGCCAATCGGGCCTCAGTGCTCCGGCACTTCAACCTATGAAAAGTCCTGGTTTGGCATGCTTAGCGCACCTTTGGAGTTGAAAGGTCAGGCCAATAGATTTACACATTACTTGCAAAACAGTTAGACTTCATCTTAATGCGAGATAAGGACTGATTTTGCATGTGAAGTTTTTTCTCTCCTAGATCCACACATTGTCCCGCCGAAATCGTGGGAGGATGAACAAGGAGGGGGAAAGAGGGTCAACGTGTGAGCGGGACTCGACCGTTAACTCACCGACTGAATCTTGGAGGTCACATCTTAAACCCTTTTCAAAACGGAAAAGAAATAGAAAAAAAAAGAGAATAATCAAGAAGAACTCAACGTCAATACTGCACACGAGTCTCTATATAGGCTAAACTTGATGATGGTCGGTTAGGTCCTAAGCAACATACCCATCCTTGATTCCTACGCTGCTGTTTAGCACAAGTGCTAGCATCATCGAACTATCGCCATGTTGCTGAGTAGAATTAAAGGTGTGCCGCTTTGGCTGAGCGCATCTATCATATCGGCCTGTAATGCGATAGTCTTCGGGTAAGTCCTGCTTCGAATATTATTTCTACTGTACATATCACCAATAGAATCTGACACTTTCCCAGCCTCGACACAGGCACCATCGGCTCGGTGACTACCATGTCTTCATTCACCGCGACATTTGGTGATCTCTCTCCGACCCTTCATGGGCTAGTCGTCTCATCTATTCTCTTGCCCGGCGCCGTCACGGCCCTTGTGACTGGGATTCTTGCCGACCGGTATGGGCGGACACGCATGATCGCGATCGGCTCGATCATCTTTGGTGTCGGTGCGGCGCTGGAGACCGCTGCCTCATGGCTCGCGATGTTCATCGTGGGACGTCTCTTCAAAGGCGTCGGCGAGGGCCTCTTTCTCAGTACGGTCTATGTACACGTGTGCGAGATCTCTCCAGCGAGGATCCGTGGGGTGATGGCATCCATCGTGCAGTTCCTCATAACGCTCGGGATTGTCACGGGGTTCTTCATGTGCTACGGGACCTCGCGGCTACAGGGGTCCATTTCCTGGCGGTTGCCAATTGCCATCCAGTCCTTCATCGCATTTTCCAACGGCGCGGCCTGCTCACTACTACCCCAGAGCCCGCGCTGGCTACAGGCCCGGGGCCTCCCTGAGGAAGCAAAGAAAATAATTGATCAGCTAGGCCTCGATGAGGAGGAGAAGGCAGAACTATTGTCACAGTCATCCTCGACGTTATCTCATTCTCCCAACGTGCCATTCCTTCAGAGCCTGAAGGACACCGCTCATGAGTTTAGGGAGGCATTCTCAGCACCATTCAGGGGCCGGACGATCTTTGGCTGCTTCCTCATGGGCATGCAGCAATTCAGTGGTATTGATGGTGTCCTGTAAGTACTATTAAACCTCAAAATTCCGACTAAATGCTAAAAAACATATATAGCTATTATGCCCCTATCCTGCTCCAACAGGCTGGTATCGCATCTCAGCACGCGACTTTTTTAGCATCAGGGGTCAGCGCACTGGTTATCATGGTCACCACAATTCCAGCCACCATATTTGCCGATGCTTGGGGTCGAAAGACATCGACCCTTGTCGGCGGAGTCTTGATATCGATATTAATGCTTACCATGGGCTCACTATACGCAGCGGGCGAAGTACATGCTACCGAAGGTGCCGCCCGCTGGGTGGTCATCGTGTGCATATACCTGTTTGCGGGTGTCTACAGCGCCACGTGGGCAATTGGTGTTAGAGCCTTCTTAATTGAAAGCCTACCCAGAAAGACGAGAAGCAGTGCTGCGAGCCTGGGCCAGAGCAGCAACTGGGTGAGTGGAATTCTCAGCCATTACGACTACCAGTCAAAAGTTCCCTCTTGGTAATCACGAGATAAAGACAGTCAAGCTAACTTTCGTTTGTGCTTAGTTGGCAAACTTCGTCGTCGCTCTCACGACTCCAGTGTTCATTGCCACTTCATCTTTCGGCGCCTACTATTTCTTTGCTTTCTGTACCATGTTCTGTACTCTAATGTCGGCATTATTTATGTTTGAGACTAAGGGCCGAACTCTTGAGAGTATCGAAAAGAAGTACTCGGAGAAACAGGCCAGGGGTAAGGGTAGGTGGAAGCTGTCCTCCCTGGGGTTCCGTATACGGAGGATAGAGGCAGCCAGCACATGAACAATGTCTACGAATAAACGTCTTATGTTAAGAAATGCTTATTGGCTACTATGACGATGTAAATAATCTTTGGAGGGGGGTGCGTGGTTGATGTTGATATGCAAGGAATGAGAAATTAAGGCAAAACGCCAGTTCAGGATATAGACATCAATAAATTCTTCGTTTATTGGTACCATGCTGCCGGGTTCGTCTCTAGCTAGCATCCAGCGTTTTCTTCCGTGTGGCTTCGCTCTGGTGGGTGGGTAGGGGTATTCGGGCTGACTTATATAACCTAGCGAAAACACCGACTTGCGCCACGCTTTCACAAGGTAGGTCGTCTCAAACATGTAGGTATTTGAATTACCAGGCCTCTCTTGGCCTTTTCTCGAGGTTATCACTCACCCAGGTGGTAGGTAGCTATATACCTAGGTTTACTTGAAAACGAGAAATTGAACTTGGCTTTTTATTACTTAGCTTTCAAGAAAGGAACCACCCCCCTGATGGTGCTCTCTTTCGCGTCAACGTCCTCGCTTTCGCAAATCAAGACAACCACTTTTTTATTTTTATATAAAAAAAAAGGGCAAAAAGATTCTAGAAGTTGAAGTCATAATATCTATAGGAAGTCACCATTATACACCCCTAGTTATATATTAAGCTAGCCAAAAATACCAGCTCTGCGACTCCCCCCTTTTCTTCCCTAAAATGCACTTTCATGATAGAAATACATGATAAATGTACCTGCACGTGAAACGCCTTCTTGAAACCTGAGATCCTCCGTTGTTATTATACACTGTTGTTGTTACACATGCTTTCCTAATATGTGGTGCGATTGAGTTAGTTCTTTGAAAAAGGAGTTATAGACTTGACTCGTCATCGTCCTCTCCTCCTTCTTCTTCCTCTTCCTCTGATTTGTGCGTAGCTGCATCCATAAGCATTGATGTGAATTGCCCGGCTAGGGCCCGGACATTTCCAATATTAGCAACTTCGGATTCGCATATCTGCAGCATTTGCGCCAGAGATGGGCGCAGCTGCACATCAGCCGCTAGACATCTGCTGATGAGGAACTTGAAATTCTCTGCCAGCGGTAGGTTGTAGAACTCATCAGTCTGTAGTAGTTAGAGTTATTAGGCGAATATATACTTCAAATGAAAGGTCTGCCTATGAAGCCGTGGATGTAAATATAAATAGAGAATAGGCTCACCACAAAAGTATCAAAGGCATTAGGATTGGTACCTCCCGACGATTGTGAAATATCCATCGCTGATGCGTTAGCGACTCCCGCCCCCATTGGGGATGACCCTTGATCTAAAGATGACCCGGAAAACCCTGACAGATCAGGATCGATTGACATCACTGATACATCGCCCTCTCCTTCGTCTTCTTCGTCTTCTTCGTACTCCTCTTCAACCTCTTCCATATCTTCAGGTTCGTAATCCTCATCTTCCTCGTCTATGTTCATCAATGATGCAGGAGAGTCGACTTTCTCCGACGATCCAGTTTCCGCTGACTGGTTCGACTGATCGTTGGGGTTGATCGAAGCCATGGTAACATCACCGACTCCATCCTCTGAACTTGAGCTGGACGATTTGACCCCGAGCACGTTTCCGGTCGCCCCATCGATGGTTAACCGTGCAGCGCTACTCTGATTCAGGAATGGAGCTTCCTTCATAATGGCAAGATGGACAATTACCTAATTGCATGTTAGTTAAGCATTTGCGGCTTTGCGGAAGTGGTAGTTGCTGGCTCCTGGCTTACCCATGCCATAGCACACAGATTGTCGGAAGTTGCTTCATCAGGACTACCAGAAAGTCATATAATTAGTGAAATATCGGTGTAGTTAATATTTAGATATTAATCTGGATGTGAAATTGACGACTTCGGATCGCCTCCGTCATGGATGTATACTTACTCATCTAGCCATTGTGAGAGTCCGAAATCGATTAGCTATTCACAACCAGTTAGATACATAAGCGAGGAGCTGTCTTTAGACACTTTATATGGATTGACGCACCTTGAGAGGATTGACTCCATAGTGCTCGTCGCTTTAGGAATCGGATAGGTGTCAGTATCTGATGTACATGGCAGAGCTCAAAGGCTTCACCCGTATGCAATTATATTATGGAGTAGTAAACGAGACAAGTAAACCCGTGATGAGTAATTCATACTCTTTTGCGACTACAGTGCCGGGCTAGAAAAGACTCAGATTTCACATACTCTTCCCTTGAATCGCCAAACATAATATTGCCGCTGTGCAGGTCGCAATGTGATAGGCCTGACTAAGAAAAATTGGAATCAGTTTATGCCATACATGGTCTAATTTGGAAGATGATAGGCAGACATTTTCACAAAGACGGGCTGCAACAGATAATAACAAGGTCTGGAGTAGACTTACCTGTTCAACACCAGGCGGTATTTCCTCTTTCCGAGTCGGTGCACCAGGCTCGCCGTATGGAGGATAGGCCATGGCTATACAGCTTCTCGTTACTAGATGATTCATCAAGTATTAGACTCTTCCCCCTTTTCATATTGTAGCACAAATAGCGTGGCCAATATAGACATCTATATATATGTTGGGGCAAGGGAAACTCACGACAGAGGAATAGAATCCATAGTATCTCTTGAGAAACAGGCTTTCCTGCGTTCTTTGTAATAAAATCATCGACAGTGCCGCCAGAGATGGCCTCGAGAACAATATATGGGTTGTCCCAGACTTGTGGGTACTTTTGCGAATAGATCCACGCGTCCGCCCAGGCGTCGTTGTCCCTGTCGGGGACAACATCATGCTGGAATGCGAGAATTTGGCAGATATGTTCGGCTCCACGCAGAGCCTCCAGAATTTGGCGCTCGCCGGGTATTTCCCACGCTCGCAATTGATTTATACCATGCTTCACGACTATTCCTTCGCGCTTACCACTAGACTCGGGTTCTTCATTCTTGACGCAGAGTAGCGCACCACCCGAGCGCCATTGCACACTCTTTATAAACTCGAACTTGTGTTTGTCGTAGAAGTAGTCTACCAGCTCTTGAGACAGGTCGCAAAGATCCTTATACGCGCGTGTTGACCGGTATGCCATCTTTTTAAATACAAAGAAGAGTTAGATGATCAGCAATTCCAATCACAAGAACTTCCTCCAAAGTTTGCGATGGAAATTTACCCATAGACATATAATCCACCTAGGGTGGAAATCTAACGTTGGAGACAAAGGCATTAAGACGAACCTCGACTTACTTTGCTAAAATCGGAAACGGCACGACGTTCTTTGTCCCAGCAAACCACAGCCAACAATGAATGAACCACAAGTAGAATCTCTACAATGTTCCTACATACTTAGTGAATACAATTTCACTTGGTAACTGGATGTCTAAGAGAAGACTAATTTTCACAGCAAAGGCATATATTAGACCTGATGTATCAGCGCGATGTCATAAAGAGTGCATATGCAAAGAGCTTTGCGGCGGATAATTACAATTATGTCTACATAAACTACTGCTATCCCAGCGTAGAGTAGACATTGACCATCCAAGATGAATTTATATCAAATAAATGTAAAGTTTAGTATAAAATACCTACTTGTTTTCTTAGGAACTTACCGATTCCAAGTCGTTGTTATTTGCCATTAATATCACCTCCTTATATCAATTATAAACGTTAAATCAATACTAGCCTATAGTGATGGCCCAGCAAGCCAGACCCCTGATTCTGCCACTCCTCAACACCCCGATAAGTACCTATATTTTAGTGTAGTATGCTAAGCGGACACTTGGACCCAAGTGGTGCCGCCCAGTGTGATTTTCTACTTTAGCGCATCTCTTGATGTTTGCTTGCATTATTATGTTCCTGTTCATAGTCCCTTTTGATCAGATACTGTTACGATTTCACTGTGTCACGTGGACCGGGATGTAGGCGAAGGGTGGAGCCTTGGCTCACGGATTGCGGCAATAGAAGTTGTAAGTACCTAAGGTACCTAATATTTGATATAAAAAAGTCTACTTCTTCCAGCGACATTCTACTTACCTAGTTATTCGTTTTAGCAGCACTCGATCTAAGAATACTGCAGGGCTTAAGCATCGGAATAACTTTCCTTACAAGACCAGTGACTTTTGGGTCTAAAATATCTCTGATTACATACCTAAACACGCGGCCTTGCCGTAACAGCTACTGACTGATCACAACTACACCTGAGACGGTGCCCAAGTTAAAGACTGTGAATCGAGATGAATCGCCTTCAGCCTCGGACGGACCACCGATTCAATCCATTTGAGCCCCATCCCGAATTGGATGGTCTCGATGATTTGGATGCTAGTTTCAATGATAGGGACTGGAACGACGATAGCGATGCGTTCGGGATTTTCGCTGCCAGGGGCATGGCTCCGCCGCCCGTGATGCCACCTGCTAAGGTTCGTCATGAGGCCCGTGAGAAGTCGAGCAGGATCCTCGCAAATCATCGCCTACTCAAAGAAATTCTCAAGCGCCATGAGGCCAAGATACAGAAGCGATGGGAAAAGAAGACACGACCGCAGCGACTGAAGATCCTACTCGATTGCTGGCCTGACATGCCTGCTACACATCGACCGGACTTTGCAATCTTCCGAAAGTATGGGGGGAAGCTGAATAGCATACATACCCAGGAGCGGAGTGCCTTCATGTGGCCTTATATCAACCAGGAAGACCTGACCAAACCGAAATCACTCCCGCTGTTGCTCAATGCCCGGGGAAGACACCATCCATCCGACTTTGCGGCTGCTGATGGCGATGCTATGAATATGGGTAAAGTCACTATGGCCATTGTTGCCATCTTCCTAAACGGACATGTCATGATCTTGAACGGCACGACGCGAGACGAGGACTACGGTAAGCTCTTGGCCTGGGAAGATCACGAAGACGCCTTCGACTGGATGCATACCCGTCGGCAATTTCTCCCCGGCGAGGGCCTTCTTATCCTTGAGGCTCAAGACCGGCTCCTGGGGTTCCTTGTTGCGTGCTGTCAAATGATCTTGCACGACATCACCGCGGGAGAACTAGTCAGCAATCTCTACCCCATCATTGAATATGAGACACCACGCAGGATTACTGTGGACAACAGTGGCGCAGCTTCATTGGCTGTCATGGCGGAGGAGGCACCGTATCGCCCTCCCTCTGATATTGACCTTAATCACATCGAGTCGCTCCTCAGCGCGCGGGTAGCCCACGCCGAAGACCACATATGGTCGCTGCGAGAGGATCCAAGCTATTTTTCCGACCGATTGTTTGAGACGAGAGAGCACCGGTTGGAGATGTTAAAAGATGTCTATGGCAACGTTCATCCAACTCTAAAACCACCGCAAGAATATCTCCTATGGGCACGAGTTGTTGGCAACGTTCTCGTGGATGCCTACTTCCATCTAGAATTGTTTTCGAAGCTCCGCAACCAAGCCACCAAACTCCGGGAACTTAGAGAAAAACACGCCGCCGATATATCCCCAGGGAAAGATCTGCCCGAGGAGTACCTGTGGGCCCTGCTCAAGTTCCGTCATTATCTCAATCAGGCGGCCAAGGGGCCACTAAAACAGCTGGAAACCGCTGTCGCAGCCTCAGCGCCTTTCCGGGGATTTTTTGTTCGGGAGGTACCAGTATCCTCTGTTTCTTCGAAGATTATAGTCAAATCAAAGCCTGGTGTGAAAATGGACAAGACTGAGGGGCAATTGATCTGGCTCTTGCGGACTTTATGGGAAGATGGCCATGACCTCTTCTTATGCCGTTTACCCATGGTGGTTGATGAGCTCGACCGGCTTCTGAACGCTGATCGAAAAGCACAGCAGATGGTCTCTCCCTTTGTAGCAATGCTGATTGGTGAGGCCTCCATCCTAGGCGAGTGTCTGCGGCAAATCGATACCTACTTCCCCTGGGCCAATGGTTTTGAGAGTATGCTGGTTGATAGAGAAGGGCAAATCAAGAAAGAGTATGCCGAATCCACAACAGCGGAGGCACGAATCCTCACCGCTTTGCGTGATACAGCACTAACTCCCATCGTCTCCCTTGCGGATCCGTCGGATAAGAAATTCGAATATCCAGTGGGAAAGAAACGCAACAAAGAGAACATCGAGAGGCTTCGACGAGCCGAGGCGTGTCTGGATGCCTTCTGGGCTAAAGCCGATGATCTTCTGCATTCCGCTATTGGTAACCTAGAAGACACGGCGCTCAAGCGACTTCTCACCCAGCCACGCTTTCTATACCGAACACCTGAATGGACCGAACCGCCTAAGTTAAAAGAGGCGAAGACTGGACAGGATCTCGTGTCGGAGGTTGATGCCCTTGAAAAACCTCTTTCAGCGTTCTATTTTGACCTGGAGGCGCCCTCTGCTCGCAAAGAGGCATTACTAGCAACGGTAGGGAAATCAAAGGTGAAGACACGGGGCACGCCTGCTCCTCAACCTGTAGAGCCCGCAGTCACTCAAGCGGCTCCTGAAGAAAACCCAAGGGACCCTCAGCCTCGGTTTAAGGTGGATGCCCGCGCACTCAAGGTCTTTCGTGTCCTTTTTTACAACCCCGCCGTTCACACGACACCTGGTGAAGTAGCCTGGCCGGACTTCTTACACGCTATGGCCTCGACCGGGTTTGGTGCCGAGAAACTCTATGGCTCCGTTTGGCACTTCCAGCCGTCGAAGCTCGACGTTGAGCGGAGCATACAATTTCACGAGCCGCATCCAAGCGGTAAAATCCCGTTCCTGGTCGCCCGACGATATGGTAGAAGACTGAACCGAGCTTACGGGTGGTTCGGAGACATGTTCACTGCAGCACAGAAGGCATAGGAAGGAGGCTTTGGGTGTCTTACCTAACTAGGATATGCGTCAAGACTGACAAAAAGCTCACAGTTCTTTCTCCCCCCCCCCCCTTTTTTTGGGGTGAACGCAGAATGGGTATTGGCGGTATTTGTCGCATATCTAGTATTTCGTTGACAGAAACACCTTGGGGCAGGCATATTGAAGTTGTAAATATGTTGGGGTATCTAAGTGAAAAATAGATACAAAAAAGCACTTGAACACAGTACAATATCCGTTTGACCCCCTATTCCCGCGACCCTATACTCACAATACGGCTGTAAGCCGCCACGTGGCGAGGTACCGTGTACCGGCACCAGAAAGGCCTGAAAGCGAACTATAGGTTATAATGGCCCGCCTGCGTGTGCTTACGTTGAGTGGCCGTCTTCTGAAGAGCTATTGCATCGTCAGTATAGTAGGGAAGTATTACACAGGAGTTCAAGTCTAATTAAACGTAAGTATAGGGAAGAACATGACAATATCAGCGATAGCGACGAAAGGGAATATTTCGAAGAACATTGCATGATTCAGGGGAAAGTACAAGGTGATTATTCGGAAAAGAAAGGTGTAAAGGTTAAGTCCTTGCTGAAATATGCACAAAATATGATGCACGGTGTATAGGCAGATATGCGATACCGAAGGCCTGGCTATCCATCTCCTAACAACCTCCAAACAAATATGTCCTTACCTACATAGGTACCTACTAGCCAACTCACAAGTCAGTACCTGATATGTACCTAGCTAGACTAAGTCACAGACTGCAAGTGGTTAGGTAAGTAGTGATTTAAACCATGTTGCCCATACCAGTCTACATATTTTCCAGTGCCGCCCAACTTCACACTATCGTAGTCAATCCGATCATAAAAAAACAGGTGATAAAGCGACGTTATCTCAGGTTCGATTTCAATAACGAGTTTGGTGGGAGTTCATTTTATTGTATTTTTATTTTTATTTTTTTTCTTCGTGGCTAGAGAACGGATCACCTTACCCTTTATTCCCCTGCAATTACAAGCCACTCATTTATAACTTCGGGTTCAGTTGAACCAATCGACCCCTAGACTTTCATTGCTTATCTTTAGCAGCATATGGGCAAGGCATTGTGATACCCCCCATACTTTGATCCGTCTTAGTAGTTCCACCGATTCATCCAATATTTGTCTCCATCCTGTTCTGCAGCAAAGCACCGGGACTCCGTGGACACCAATCACCTCCTCTCCGCCGTTGCGCAGCCATTGCGTGATTCGGGCAGTTGTCGGATCCCCGGGACCCCCTAAGTGGTCGATCCGCAGCCCCGCACGGCAATACTGTTCCTCTCCGGAAATATTCATGAGCCGGGCCATCACCATTAGCAATACTCCAGCGTGGAAGATCTGAAATGGCTCCGAGGTCAAGTTTTCAGGAAACTGTCGTGCCAAGGCCAGCACCTGTGCGCAATGGTATGCCACATTTCTCGCTCTCTCTGGGTCCTCTTCCTGCCATTGAACTAACCGTGAGATGACGTCTTTCCCTTCAGCTGTTTGGCGGAGAAGGACGGTGTGAAGCAAGGGGGAGAACAGATCAACGAGATCACCCGCACTGTAGAGAAAGGCTGTGTGCGTGACATGTATCTCGTGCACAGCCCGCGCTACTTCTTTTCTGGTGTGATTTCGGCTTAAGAAAACGGGATCCCGTTCAAAGCGCTGAAGAACACTTATCAACCGCTTACCAGCGTCGTTGGCTCCTGTCTGTAGAAAGGAAAATGTGGGGGATGATCGCATCTCTTGCAAGGAGAGTATCATTCGGCCTAGTGTTAAAACGATGAGAAGCCGATGGTGATCATTGCTAGTGGTGTACACTCCGTTATCTGTGCCTTCTAGCAAGGCCATTATTACTGGCCCCAATCGTAGGTTGGAAGGTTCTCTGTCTAAGGGGCGAAACGCTTCCCATGCGTACGCGGAGTCGGCCTCCCAATGGTCTATCAAACATGGTAAAGCCAAGTCCACATCTTCAACTTTCAGGTAAGGTCGACAATTGTAGAAAAGCGCAATGAAGGAATCGAATTCCTAATAGTTCATTAGCAGACATTCGCCTATGCCGGAACAGTGTATGCCCTGGATATGGTATACAAACATATATAGCCCACCCTAGGCGTCGTCGGCGCTCTTGCGTGACCCATATCTTCCAGCAATATTCGCTGTTATCATCCGTCGGCGCCTGAGCGTTCACTTCACGAAACAAGCCCATGCACTTTGCCGTGTGGACTATTGAGCTTCTGCACATATCACTCAGCTCAAATAGACGCCCATCACCACAGCAATAGTCATGGAAGCCTTGCAATAGCTGTGCGGTTATATATGACTCGGTCTGGTTAAAGTAACCATTATTTTCTACCTGTAATCACAATGTATCAGAAACCTAGCGAATGGTGAGGTTGGATACTCGCAACAACGCACCATGTATAGAAGCAATCGACGGTTTATCTCGGATATGGAGTCTGATAGGGCACGAGATTGTGCAAACTTAGTGAAGCAGGCGCCCAGGCTGACAACTGCTAAAGTGACGATGATGCTTTCACCGGGATCAAACGTGGGACGGTGGAGGATCGGACATATCTTTCAGTGAAGGGCTGTTAGACTAAAATCTTTACAAGGGGGGAACAATGGGGAGGAGCAACCTGGTGGACGTTGGCAAAATACAAGTCTATGCAATGGTCTAAAACCTCCTTGCTTGGAAAATCATCGACATTGATACGCGACCAAAGAGTCTGCTCGGACAGCAACTGGATGCAGCGCTTGAGAGCTATCCATTCTTCGGAGCTAAGTGGACGTGTTGAGAAATACTTCTGCGTCTGGCAGTTCGCGGCATCATCTAACGACGGAAAGATCAGAGGCTGTGCCTTATCACCCTGGAAGTCCATAGGCCAAAAGTCCACGAGTCTTGGCAGCTCGTTGGGTTGGGAGTTTTGGAGCCCGCCAACTGACCAGTCACGAAAGAACCCATTCACTTCTCTGCCCGATTGCTGAGTGGCGTCAAGTAGAACTGCCATGCACTGTGGCGCTTGATTCAGTTGTGGTATAGCAAACTCGGCTTGCAACGAAAAAAGAGGCTCGCCCTGAAAGGTCGACGAATACCAGCCGCTATTTTCGACATCCAAACTCCAGTTTATGTTAGATACCGACTCTCCATCATGACTCTCGGAGTTGACGACGAGGTCTGGCTCAGCAAGATGGTCGAGGTGCGTCTGCGCAACACTGGGGGAACCCGACGTGTCTAGGCTCGTGCCGTAGTTCGAGTTATCACTCGTTCGGGTACTTAGGGGTGAAAGTATTCCGATGAGCAGTTCATCCCTAGGAAAGGCTGTATCTATGCTTTCAGTCCTTGATTCGGCCGTGGATACCAGCGCGACCGCATCTTTCCCAGAAAGTCTAGAGCCACAGTTGGTCCCGGTTTGTTTGGAATGCGGTTCGTAAACACATGGGAGATTACGCTGCGAACAAGAAGAGCATGAAGGGTGTTCGTTCGAGCAGCGAATTTTGCCTCTGATGACCTCAACAGTTAGCATGGTGGTTTACTGCCCGTCGGGAGACGGATCACAGACTTGGAGCATCTCACGCATGCTCTGCGTCGAGACTTGAGGTGAGCCCGTGTTTTGTCATGAGTCTGCTTATGCCGGGACAGTGCATCTCTGAAATGCTGAGGTTAATATTCCAGATTTAGGGGTTGCGGTCACAACGCAAACTGTATGAATTGGTAAATTGGTGGACGTACTTGCGCTCGAACCTACGGCCGCAAACCTCACATTGATGTCTGGAAGCAGTGTCAGCGACGTCCTGTCTACCAAGCTGACCCGCGGAGACCTTCTCACCTGGCATTATACAGACTCATGCTGCGCTGTGCTGAGCGAGTTTGGGGGAGGTTGACCGGTGCAGGAACAAGACTCATAGCGGCGGCAGTGGCCCAGTCAGGATGGAATTGTCAAGCGCCAATGCGAACAGCAAAGAGGAGGTGCTGGATCTGATTTGATACAAGCATCGTGGGGGTATTTTGTATAATCCCAAACTCGACCACGCTTTCTAGCTTTGCTTCAAATCCCTTGCTTGAAGACCCTCACTCAGTGTCATTCTCACGAACGACGCGAGCACGGCATAGTGAACGGTCTATCTAACCTAGGCATCTCCTGGGCCAAGAGCAGTCTGTGATGTTATGGGTTTAGCACATATCAGCTATATTTCAAAACGTCAAAGCACTTACATGGATAATTACGCTATAGCCACGGAAATTTCCAATATATTCCGTTGTCAGCCACCTTGCGCTGGTACTTACCTCCGGACCCCCCACGGAAATTTCCAGCGATCGTCGGAATCATTCCAGTCCGCCTACGCTAAGGTTTCTATAATCGCCCATGGCCCAGGGGTAAAACGTCGACGGCCTGTTATTCATAAACACACTATCCTCGCTGCCTCTGCTGAGTAATCCCTACATAAGTTGTGGTGTAGTAAGCGTCCTCTACATACCTAGGTGTCCAATCTGGTTAGGTACCCTAAGTACTAAGTGCCTCAGGTAGGCCTTCTATTTACCTATTATCATCTTTTATTCCACCGTTATCCGTTATGCAACGACTTAAGCCTTAGTCATAGACCATAAAAACCTAGGTACAACATTGAAAGGAGACCGACCTTTACGGCTTTTTACAACCTCACAACATACTTACATATACTCTTACCTAGACCTAATACCAAATCAGGACATAAATTATTTGATATTCCAATGTCGGAGTAAGGTGCTTACCCGAATGTGAGATCTTATGTCAGATTGGGGAATAATGGAGATGGCGGGATGGAGATGATGGAGATCAATGTTGGAGTTCCAGTTGGGGTTGTGGGGATGGTGGAGATGGCTGGGTGCTTACTAACCTAAAGAGGTAGTAGTGGATTGCGGGGTCCCGTCTCCGCAAGCACATTAAAAGATGGAGAGTCTTTAGTTGCATTTTATTGGTTACATCAACTAGACTAGGTAGGTTGGTAGGTGCCCACCTTGTCTAATTGTGCACAGACCCATAATAGTATACGCAGGTACCTACTGTTTACCTAGGTAGTTACGGTATGTATTGAGGGAGTTGACAGAGGCATGTAGGTATTGATGTATTACATGTAATGTGTTTACTCACCTATTGTTAGTTTAAAGAAAAAGAATAACAAGAACAACAAGGAGGAATCAAGGTCTAAAAATACTTGTGTCTCCATCTCCGCATATGCTGACTACCTAGGCCCCGTGAAAATCTACCAACGAGGTACCTAACCTAGCCACTTTCAACCATTTCTTCTTCCCAGTTGACGGTAAGCTTGCTCCCTTTTCTCTCTCCTTCTTACCAACCTTGGCGGCGGTAACATAGGACATAGTGTATACACTGAGTGTAAATAACGGTCCCCAGCGAACGAATGTAGATATGGATAACGAGACATATCAACGTGGTCGTGCAGACGATGACGTCTCCAGCGTTGACAGCCAGCCATCTAAACGATTCAAGAGGGGCAAATATGTGACGAGAGCATGGTAAGAAAGGGCCCTCCACCATATAGATCTCATCTTTGGGCAAAACAGTTAATCGGGAAAATGCAGTGTCCAGTGTCAGAAGCGCAAGACGAAAGTATGCCTAAGAGCTGCCTTGCAACATGAATGTCTAGGCTGACAGGCGCAGTGTGAAGGGGTCCGGCCTTGCTCTCAGTGCGTGACCCGAAAAACGGAATGTGTCACCGAAACACTGCAGTTTAACGTGCTGCCGGAAGAGAAAGAAGCTGGCACGAGCCATAAGGTTTCAAGCCCCGATGGGTCGTCAGAATCGTACGGGTTCCTCTGAACTTCGGTGGGTTATACTAACAAATATAGCATCTCCATGACCGACTTGTTAGATCGGATAAGCAGGGTCGAGCGGCAGCTCAAGGCCATGATACCCGATATTCTGAGCAAGCCGTCACGCGAGGAAGTATTCGGCACTCCCGTTCAGTCGGGCCAGAGCGAAGATAATGAATATCCAGGTCCGTTGCTCAGCGTGGAAGAGAGCAGCCGGCAGAGCTTCGTCGGAGAAACGTCCGTTCTCTACGCGCTCAGGCAAACGGAAGTAGAGCTTGATGAATATGCCTCACGATCACGTTCTGCTAGCCCGCTATCGAGCACTAGGCCGCTGACACCCAAACTCCCAAGTGCCTCGAAAGTGGCAGCTGAAACTAAGTCTCAAAGTTGGCTTCGAACCATTCTTCTTTCATACGGCATTGTTCCAGATAAGGCATACTATGACACTTTCCTTCGCGTTTACTTCGACGAAATCTACCCACTTTATCCTTTCGTGCATCGCCCAACTGTGCGGCAGACTTATGAGTACTTGTGGCAGCGATCACTGCTAGTGCCCGCAGATGAGCTAGACAAGGATGAGACAAGGCTTCAAGTTGCTATTGTTTTCATCTGTTTGGCCATTGGTCGCTGTACAGGGTCCTCGAGGCTAGATAACACCGACGGCACACATTCCGCTGGATGGAGCCTTTACTGCGTTGCCATGTATCTTTTAAGGCGGTTTCTCGATGTCACTCAAGACTACACCATCTCCCTGTACGGGTTGCAGGCACTGACACTGATGGTATTAAGCCTGCGACCCTCCTCTTTGTGGCTTTCTATGACGTTAATGCCTTGTAGGTCGTATATCTCAACCGACTCGACGCGAGCGAGAAAGCCGAGCAACTCCTTGCTTACGCCATCTCAAGTGCGCACATACTAGGACTGCACCGGAACGCAACCTATTCTCAGATGCACGTATTTTGCCATGAGATGTCTACGAGAGTCTGGTGGTGCCTTTACGCTCTCGATCGCAGCATTTCCGTGTCAACCGGGCGTCCTTTTATCATACAGGATATCAACAATGATGCCCGGAAACCACTGAACCTTACCGAGGACTGGCTGGAGCAGTACAGGTCGAGCACGGCTACAATGGCGGAGCTGGAGCGCGAGATAGAGAGTAAGGTTTCGGTAGCCGATACAACGCCCATACCCTTTCTAAAAGTGAAACTTCAGCACCTACGTGCTGCTGGTGATGTTTGGAATGCTGTTTATGGTGCAGGTCAGGCGACTCGTAACTCACCTGGTGTCTACGACTATTTGGAAATTCTCCTCGAGAACTCAAGGCAGACAGTCTCCCCTTCCTTACGATATGAACCTTCCATTTCATACGAAGACCAATTCGCGGGTAGGGAGTGGTGGCAAATTAAGCAATGTCTCTTTGTGCATATGGTGTGTACACTCAGAATTCATATCGTCCCCTGGCTGACTTTCCTTCTAGAGCTATACCTTTCTTAAACTTCTTGTTCGAAAGCCTGTAGCACCACTCTCCACTAGTTCTGCAGGCTTAGACTCGTCACGCAATGGCATAGTCGACGAAGCGATGCGCGCACAGCTGGCCTACTCTATAATGGATACATTCGATAAAATTCCCGTCGTATTCCTCAATACCGCATTCCCATTCATCCCCTATGTTTTGAGCGCGACGATGGTTCTGCTCACATCCATAGTTAGAGATGAAAGGTTCAAGGATCACGACCGCTATCGCAGCTCGGTCGAATCTACGATAGACAAGCTGCAGTTGTACTGCCAGAAGACTTGGGTCGGAGGTAAGACAGTTCGGACCATATCTACGTTGCACAGGATCGCTCGACATACCCTTCGCCCCCTATCGAAAAAGAATGAGAGCAAAAGTCACGATGAGGGCAGTAACCAAGAGCCTCAACGTCCTGCCCAACGGGCCAGTCAGGATACCAATCCTATCCCGGGAGCGAAATATGTTTCCCGGTCGCCATCGGGGTTCGCTGGAGATGCCGGATGGAATAATACTATCGGATGCCATTCTGCATCTCCTCATCCCCTTTCTCAGCGAAACAGCAGAATTCCGCCTCCGACATACTCTGTGAGGCAGAATGCAACTGTCTCTCTTATGGCGACTACGAGATCTATGAGACCACCACCGCCGTTCCATCTATTTCATAACACCACACAAGAACCAGCAATGAACTTGCTGCAGCCAGGACAGGAGCTGACTGACCCTTCTTTTCTATGGCCGCCGACCTATGATGATGGGACGTCTATGGAGATCCCAGGTTGGACAATGAATGACCTAGATTTTGAGCAAGCACTAAACGGGATGGCAAACGAGTGGAATTTAACCAACTGAGTGGGGTCCTCTACGCTTCACAGCCCTAGGCATCATTGTATTGATATAAATAATGAAATGTTACTCTCCAAGCTGGGCAAACTATATTGATAGACTTTGTTTGACTAAACGGGAAAGACTGTTCCTCTAAATTTTTAGTGTGTACTATACCCTGACATGGAACTAGCAAACCTGAAATACTACCTACACCTATACGATTCCTGTTACATGTTAGACAGTTACACTTCATTACCTATACCTGTTCATCAAATTGATATGCTATTGTCAAAACCATCGAGGATAGTTCTGTGCATAAAGATCAGGGTTATAGCTACCAATTATAGGTAAGGGGATGGTATCGCGTACTCCCCCTTTCTTGATATACCTGGAAGGGATAAAGCCGGTATCCCTTCTCTCTCAAGGTCTATGTATTAGATATGTATTTATATAGATGTATGTTTTACTGGCACCGGTTTCTCTTCTTTGAATTCTTTTCGTTTAGATTTATTCCACCTCCTGATACCCGGTTTCCATCCTGGCTATGACATATTACTATCAGAACTGTGGTTTCCCGGGACGGGGAACCTTCCTCACGGAAAATTCCGGTGCTTTTGGTCCGCGGAATTTTCTATGGTATATCAGACTTGGCCATCCTTGAGTATACATTGGCACGGACAATAACACGTCTCCGTGATTTTAAGGGGTAAGATTGTTTTAAGCTGGCGTATAAACTTGACAGTATTGGATTCCCAAACCCACTACAGCTTTTTTTCTTCCTCAAGACTCGAGAAGGAATCGAGAATTGTACCGGAGCCCAGCAATTCGATCACCAGCCACGATGTCACAATCTTCCTCGCCTGTCGACGCTCGTTCGAGTAACCAAGAGAAATCTGGTTATGATCATGTCGACCTTGTTCGCACCACAACAGTAGAACCTCTCCCGAAGATCGTCAAGACCAAGGGAGGAGTCTTTCTAGATGCTGACGATCTGAGTGGCTCAAACTCACTGCGACTTGCAGCTGACGGACATGTATGTATAAGCTTCGGCATCCTTCATTATCATGAAATCGTTATATTGATGAAGTCGGCCTGGTAGACCGTTCTTATTCCCCAGCCAACAGACGACCCCAGCGACCCGGTAAACTGGTCATGGACCAAGAAGCATCTTATACTGCTGACGGTCGCCTGGGGAGGGCTGGTTGCAGACTGGACCATCGCCAGTGGACCAACCGTTATCATCGAACAAGCGGTGGAATGGGGCATCACGCCTAATGAAGCCAACCGTCCAAATAGCATCAGTGTTCTCCTTGGGTAAGTTTCCACCAGTTTATGTAGTAAGACTCTGTGTTTTGACTCAAAAATTTTAATAAGGGGCCTGGGAGGACTGTTGTGGGTGCCTATGAGCTCGTTCTGGGGCCGCGCTCCAGTGGCATTTTGGACCACAGTCGCCGGTTTAGCAGTCTCCATTGGCGCAGCAGTTTCGCCAACTTACGAGTGCTACTATGCCATGAGAGCTCTGTCCGCCTTGTTTCTCACGAGCGGCCAGACCATGTCGATCGCGTTTCTGAAAGACATGTTCTTCTTCCACGAACGCGCCCAAAAGATCGGCCTCTGGATGTGTCTATACATCGCCTCGCCTTATCTCGGTCCTTGCATGAGTGACTTTGTCATCTATGGGACGGGCTATTGGCCCGACGTACTGTGGCTCTGTGTGGGAGTTAATGCCCTCCAGGTCGTCTTGATTCTGGCTTTCCTTGACGAGACGTGGTATAATCGCGACGTACACAGTCACCAGCAGCTCCCCCGACCTGGCGGCCTTGCCCGGCTGATGCGACTAACTGGGGTGTGGCAGCTCCAACATCAGAAAGGCTACTTTCCGTCGACCATCAGTTCCTGTCGGAAATTCGCCATGACTATCACGAGACCTACCGTCTTCCTTGTTTCGTTGAGCTAGTAAGATCTCTGCCAGTTCCAATCCCAGCTGCCAATGAGCCCCAAACTAACCCCAGAATCAAGTCTTTTAGTTTCCGGCTGGGCTATCGGCATCAATATTAGCACCACCATTCTATTCGCGCAGCCCGAGTCCGCCGGTGGCTATGGATACACTACGCAAGTTGTGGGGTTCCTCTATTTTTCGCCTATTGTGGGGATCTTTCTCGGTGAGCTCTTTGGCCATTTTTTCAATGATTGGCTAGCGAAGCGCTACATTCATCGCCACGGAGGAGTGTTTGAGCCAGAAGTACGTCTTTGGACAGTATATATCTCGTTGGTGGTGATGGCCCCAGCCTTTGTCCTTATCGGTCAGACCCTGAAACATCACCTAAGTGTTGTTGGACTCATTTTCGGATGGGGTCTGGCCTGCTTTGGCCTAATGACAATATCTGTGGCTGTGACTGCGTATACCTTGGACTGTTACGCTACTCTGCCGGCGGAACTAGGGGGTTGGATCAACTTTGCACGAACATTCGGCGGCTTTTGCATCGGATACTTCCAGGAACCTTGGGCAAACAAAGTCGGCATCGATGCGAGTTTTGGCACACAGGCTGCCATTGTGGCTTTTGCGGGTGTTCCAGTACTCATTGCGCATATTTGGGGAAGCAAGATGAGAGCAAGATTCGGCGATCTACACTGATTAGGTGTAATGGTGGCTAAGAGTGTATTCTTCCAGTCTCTTGGACCTAGGATTGTTGGATTTAACATGGGGTTGAGATTTTTCAGCGTAAAATATAACAGACACGGCTCACCTAAGAGGATTTCATTGCTCAGATAAATAACATAATATATTCAAAAGCTGGCCTATGCGTGATTCAAAAATTCCTTTTCTGAATTGAATTGGCCGAGTTGGAATATGAAGCTTTTTCTCAGGTATGAGATAAGAGCGAACGTCAATGCCGTGATGGCTATTAGCTCTTATATATGGCAACGTATGACATACGTGACAAGGTATTAGATATTTCCCGGACAACTGAAGTAGTGTACACTGGAGAAATAAGCAGTAGTTTTGATTAGGTATATAGACAGAATGTCACCTCGTGACAGTGTATACCTATGTGAGACCCAGGAGAGTATTTAAACTTGTTTGGAGCAATAACGAGGCACATATTTTCATACTAACTCTATATTTCAAGCCAGCCTATAGTTGATGATATTCTAGGAGCAGCAGTTGAAACCCATGCTAAGAGTTATAGTCAAGAAGCGTACTCTATTCCTATCCGACTTATTCATCCTCGAACACATATCGATTCGTCAGTGTGCCAATTTTCTCTATCCATACAGAGACCGTGTCGCCATGCTTTATAAAGTTCGGCGGCTTCATGAATAGGCCTACGCCTCCTGGTGTCCCTGTCATGATCACTGTGCCTTTCTGTAACGTAGTTCCCTTGCTGAAAAACGAAATGATCTGTCGTACACCAAAGCACAGATCTGATGTGTTTCCTTGCTGTCTGAGCTCGTCATTCACCCATGTCTTCAAAGACAAAGTGTCGGCTGCTCCTAGCACGTGGGCAGCGACGAGAACTGGACCAAGCGGAGCATATTTGTCCAACGACTTACTGAAAGTCCACTGTGGTATTTGACCGGCGAGCTCCGGGTCTCGTTGCCAGTCGCGGGTGCTAACATCATTCCCGGCAGTATAGCCTGCTACGTAATCCAACGCGTCCTCTTCCTTGACATTTTTGCAATCTTTTCCAATGAGAAGGACGAGCTCGCCCTCATAGTCGAGCTTCTTCTGGGCAAACTTTGGAATCGGAATATCTTCACCATGATCGGCCACAGAAAGGCTAGGCTTGGTGAAGGTGGTAGGGTACGGTGGCAGATTCCGACTGGCTTCAAGAACTGTTGAGATAACAAATGTGTCAGGTCTGGATGTCAAAGTTCCCTACATGCACTGGCGACTGCTTACTATGTGATTTGTAATTCAAGCCAATACATCTCATGATAGGTGTATTCTTAGGTTCGATGGGACCCAGGAGCGTCTTCACCACATCGACCCTGCCCGTGTGTTCGACACTGAGTGGGTCGGCTCCATCCATCACCTTGACTTGTAACTTGCCATCCCGTGCTAGTTGAGCAATGTTTTCCACCTCAGTAGGCTGCACGATCGGTTCGCCGTAGTGGATTTGATTATCTTGCGCCGAGACATAGCGGACAAGGCGGTCCCACGTGACTTTCACCGGAGACATTTTTCGAGCAAGACGAGAGACGGATGACAGGACTAAAGGATAATGAACCATGTAATGAATTGAAACAGGTCTGCTGTTAGGTGCCGTGTATTTCGATGTTTTGAACGAACTATATATTGGTAAGCTCTGGAAGTGCGGAGGGGTGTGGCATCTATGCCGAAAGAACCGAAAGGCGGGATGATTGCTCTGTCAATAGCTTCGGGAGACGACAAGAAATCCCACGTGCTGCCTGGAGTCTTTCCGTCCACCACGGGGTCCGAGTGGTGTGGGAAATGCCTCAACCACATTGGGGTCCACCATCCCCAAGGGCGCACACACGACAGACAACTAATTAAATCCTCGCCTGGAAGAATAATATGAAACAACTTGTCAGTCCACGTCAGATACACACGGGCACGGCGTGCACAGGGTGAGATGTTGTCTACTCATCCGGAGTACGGTGTGATTAGCATTGACCCCGTTGCGTATTTCTCACAACCACTCCGTATTCCGGATAGCCACTACGGAGTAATCGTATCCACAAATTTCACGACAATAGAGCCAATTACTTCGGCCTTTTTCTCCCTTGAAGTGAAGCTTACGGAAACTCAATGCTATAAGTCAAACAGTATCTTACTCTTGTCTATATTCTCGTCACTCTACCGTATTTATGCTAGATCGTAGGACTGCGCAACACATCCTGACGGCGTTCGATTTTAAACAGTTCATTGATGCTCCTTACCACGCGTTAGCGAAGAAATAAACAACAATGCCTCTTCCAGACCATGACCAGCGTGTCCGTATTGAGAAAACAGCTTTCGTCACATACTACCATGCAGACTTAGCTACGGCGCGAAAGTTCTTGCTTGATTTTGGCCTCGTGATTGCCGAAGAACGGCCTGGAAAAGAAATTTTCTTCCGTGGAGTCGGGTCAGAGCCGATTGTATATGTAGCTAAGCAAGCAGATGGCGAATCTAGCTTCGGCGGCGGGGCCTACGAAGTAGAAACGCGATATGAATTGGAAAAGGCTGCCAGAATGCCCTCGGCTACAGCAATATTTCCTCTAGACTCACCAGGAGGGGGGGAGTGTGTCACACTGACGGATCCAGCTGGTTACAAAATCCATTTCGTTCATGGACAACAGCCGCGAGTTCCTGACGATCAAAGGCAAGAAAAACTCATCGTTAACTACGAAGATGAAAAGCCGAGGTTGGGCAGGTTCCAACGAGTTCCCGCCGGGCCTGCGCCTGTGTATCGCTGGGGCCACGTTGGTGTGGCGTATCCGATCGGCATGTATCAAGAGATGTACGACTGGTACACCGGGAACTTCTCCTTTGCACCTACGGATATCTTATACAAAGATGAAAAGCCTTCTACTTGCTTTCTCCACATAGACCGCGGCCTCGAGTTTACCGACCACCACAGTTTCTTTATCAAGTCAGCCAAGCCAAACCAGAAGCCCAATGTGGCACACGCGGCCTTCGAAGTGCATGACTTCGACGTTCAACAGATGGGACACAAGCACCTAGAATCTCAGGGATATAGACTGTGCTGGGGAGTAGGAAGAGTAAGTTCATATACAGAAAGACCCATCTATTCTTCAATGACACGTTCAATATTTGGGTGAAGAGGCACTGACATGCTTGGGGTTTAGCACCTTTTGGGTAGCCAAATATTCGATTATTGGTATGATCCGAGCAACTTTGTTGTCGTAAGCACTATCACTCGATTCCTTTTCCGCGTAAAGCATATCACTAATCTTCTACTCGGTCTCAAGGAACACTACGCTGATGGAGATATGGTAAACTCTGAGACAAAGGTTGGGAAGCTACCTGCGGGGCCAGAATCATTGTCTGTCTGGGGACCTGAGACCCCGAATTTCTTTTAGTAGGTCTTCAATTGCCTGTATCAAGTATCGTACGTTCGTTTCCCCTCACACAGTCATGCACACACATGGGCATTATGACTAGGTCATGGTTTGAAAATCAGAAAAACAGGCTAGAGGCTCGGAGGCTTGGGTTCGTAAGGGGTCACGTTATATAACGAATGTATGCTTAGCGTAGTCGCTCATTATTCCTACCAAAAAGGGGAATAGGCATATATTTACTTTAGTTATCTAAATATTGAGCCTCATATTAACCAATGCCTCGTAACTCCTTATTTAATATTTAAGTTTAGTTACGAAAGAATGTCCTATGAAATCCGTCACACTTGAAACATTCGTATGAGGACTTGGCGAAGTTGTTATTCTTGTTGCTGTCAGGCGAGGAACTCACACTGTTAGGGACCCATTACGGCGGTCTGTATAAAGATGAATAGCCTCTTTGTTCATATGTAGGTATCTCTCTATCCCCTCAGAGCCAGATTACGCACAGGGCCACTATTCAACGTGCTTCGCTGGTTTAGGGTATGAAGATTGGACACAAGGTGATTTAAAACAGACAAAAGTGGATTGTGCAGTCGAGGAGGCTTTCATAGTTTCATGTTCTGCCAGCAGCAGTGTCACTATATTTAGTTGGATCTAAACAATCTCAACCCTTACCTAATGCTACTCCCTCTTACCAACCCCTCCGTCAAAGACCTACCCATTCATTTTTGCTATTTTCAATTCTCATATTAACCAATTCCTCGCGGAAAAATCAACAAATGTGAGAAGATTGGAGCTGAGTCTATTACTGCCTGAGATAAGAAATAAAACCTATTTCATACCACTTTGCCTATACCCAATTTATGACATCAATGATTTAGACAAGATTAAGATGCTCCGGTGTCTTCTCATTGGTTTCAGCTATATCCAGTGCCACGAAGACCCTACTAACCATGTTGTATGTTGCAATGGCTAGAGTGAGCTCGACAATTTCAGTTTCGTTAAACCCGGCCTCTTTCAACTTGGCAAATACACTGTCCGGTACCGTGACTGCCCGTGACATATGTTCTGTATAAAGCAGCGCAGCCCATTGCCGATCGTTCAAAGAACCCTGGGAAGTGAGATGCTCTTGTTTAATAACGGACAGCTTCTCTTCGGTAAACCCTTCTGTAGCTAGCAGCTTAGGGACGTGCCCGTTCCATTCGTGCCATGCTCCCGCGACGAGAAGCGTGCGACAAATAGCAATCTCAAGAATGTTTGTCGTTAAGGACGTTTTGGTTCGGACGGCCCCGAGGAAAATGTTCCATGCTTACAACTATGATAAGTCTTCGTGACGGGAAGGAGTGCATAGGACCGACTTACCATCTGCAACCTTAGGAGAATGCAAGAGAGTAAGGTCAAGAGGAATCAGACCTTTAGCTCCCCGCCTGGCTTTCACACGCTCGACTATTTGCTGATCCTCTACAGACAGGTTTGTCGGAGGATTTGGTACATAGTTGAGACGCATGTTCAAGCAAAGTAGATAGGACTGCAGGTTTGGTTGGTATATTAAAGCTGTTTAGGGGAACTTCGTTGGCGTGCTACCTAGGAAAGTCAAACCACTATCAGAATATCGGGAATCGCGGGCGACTCTTATGCTAATGCTGATGAAAACACAATGATATGATCTTGATGAGAAATGTCACGAATTTCGTGTGACTATTATGAGCGTGTTTTTTCGTAGGTTTCTCTCTCCGGGAAGGAACTCAACTGCCTTCGGCTATGGTGAGTCTAATGCTGCACCCGGGATCGACAAATAAGAGTATAGCAGGTAGGTAAACTATCCCGGCATTGGTGTGTTATGCAGCCGGGATTCCGTGTCGCCTCCATTTCACACACCGTACTCCGTGTTGCCCTGTACAAGGTCCCAGACACTCCCGCTCTTGAGATTCAAAGTCACCATCGTCTCCAATTTCGTGTGACAAAAAGGGGGGATGAGGGAGGCTGGCTTGGAAAAATGTGTAGGTAATAACGACGTTATTATACATCAATGATACGGGAGGCTAGAACGATAACTCCCTGTCGCTCATTGCTTAAGGTATTGGAAATGGATAGGGGCTGGTAGCTTGTAATATTGCACAGCCACATGTGGCTGGGGCTGTGCCCCTTTTCCATCCGAAGTTACTAAGTACCTAGTTTCTCATTAGATTTCTCTCTCCCTGAATACATCATCGCTTCATGTACAAGATCACCACTGATTTCGGACCAAGGCGTCATATTCCGGACCAGATTTCAAGTTAAATATTAACCTGTCGATGAAGTAATGTAAGCGATATATCAAGTTTGTTTTCTTCAACAAGCCAGCTCTCTAGGTAAACTCCATCATGTCGGGAATGCTATAAGTAACCAATTAAACGGCCGAGTAGCCATTATGCTAAGCATATTGATGCCTATTACCTATAATTGATAATAATAATATAAGATTGTTCAGTGACGGGCAGTAGAAGCCTCAATTGTGTGAGCACGAGGGGAATAGGCAAGACGGCTCATGAGCCCGGATCACGTTGAAAAAAGGGGGGTTTGCCATGAAAATTTATTCGGGTGGCCGTACACTCTCTCCGATACACATAACCCAAAAGCGCTGTGTATCTTGGGAAGGGGGCTTTCTTAGGCACCCGGTCCCTTACCTAGAATCTGTTCTAAGACGGATCGAAGCTTGGCTAGTGGATCGTCAACCAACCGTTGGCATCGCCATGCTACAAAATGATCGGGCCGGACGAGCACTACACCTGTTTCGCTCACTTCGCGCACTCGGTGCCAATCTTGATAACAATCCATGTAGTTATATCGGAAACCAATTGTATAGCCTTTGACTTGGACTCCTCTACTAGCAGAGATAGTCTCGGCCGCCTTAACCCATCCTTCGCCACCAATACCAGTGAATAGAGTGAATTGGCCGTGGCCACTCAAATCCAACGTAGATACTCGTGGCGATAGAGCATCCGCCGCTAGCCAAACGTGTGGCAGATGGTAGCCCGGATAAGTGCTCACCATTACCTGCCTGAGAGGTTTAATGTGACTGAAGTCCGGGCCATTATCCTCGGACTCGACTACAACTGCCGCGGAGCCGAGGTAAACTTGATTCATCTGAATACCGAGTGCCTGAACTTCATCCTCTATCGCCTCCAAAGCCCGGCGGAGGCGCTTGCGCATCTCCTCCCCTTCAAGAGTTGCAGACTGAAGGAGCCCGGTCGCCCGTTCTCGGCTCCGTGGTTCCAACCCCAGTACCGCCCATAGATCCCGGTGGGCTTCCATGCCATCATTCGCGCGGCGTACTACGCCGTCGCCGACCGGCTTTCGCTCTGGGGTCAAAGTTTCGAGTAATCTGGAAGTTGCCCATCCTTTTATGACATAAGCTAGTTTCCATGCGAGATTGAACGCGTCGGCAAGACACGTATTACTCCCCAGTCCATTGATGGGGGGATGTCGGTGAGTGGCATCTCCTATGCAAAAGACACGGCCTTTTTGCCAAGTCTCAGCAACTTGGTCGTTGATTGACCAGGAAAAATATGATAAGATCTCGACTTTCACGGTGTCGTCTCCAATCATCTCGTGCAACCTTCGTAGGAGAGATTCCTTTGTCGGCTTGAAGTCGTTCGCGTCCTTAGTGGCAGGGTGCATTGATACGACAAACTCGTTCCAAGGTCTCACCATGCGGAAATTCCCTACCGATGACCATTCCGGTGCCTCCGTGTTCAGCACCCAGTTGAGACTACCCGGACGGTGGGAGAGGTACTGGGAAAGATCTGCCTTGATATGGACATTGAACGCCGTATTGACCTGTCGTCCGACCACGGTGATCCCGAGTGCATCTAGCACCGGACTCCTCGCCCCATCTGCACCGACCAGATATCGCGAGAGGACCAGGTACTCCTGTCCGCTAGCCCGATCTCTCAGGACTGTCTCTACACCGTCCGGTGTTTCCTTGAGGCGGACGAATTCGGTGTAGAATTTGAACTCAGCCCCGCGTTTTGTTGCCTGTTCAACTAGGATCGGCTCCATCACATTCTGGGGAATGTCGGACATTTCACAGGGGCTGGCGGCGATGTAATCTCCTTTCTGGTCCGGCTTGTTGCCGAAAGCCCACAGGCGTCCAAACTCTTCCCCGTTCAGTTTATTGAGCCATGAAGCATGTTCCAACTCTATTGATCACTGTTAGTCGGACCTAGGATGCTTTATATAAAGTGATCAATGGTTGATGTAGAGAGTTGGGATCCCTCACTAGTTGCTGGAGTCGAGACCTGTTTCATTTTCTCTTCGAGTCCTGCGTCTCGCAAGACTTCCATAGCTCTTTGGTTGACGATATGTGCACGAGGTGTATTGGCAGTTTCCCGATGCTTTGACACCACCAAACTCTTGATGCCGAGCGTGGCCAGGTGCAGCGCTGTTGCTGCCCCAGCGGGACCAGCACCGATGATGAGCACAGGAACCTCCATGACAGCTTTTTGGGTACCCTAATCGAGTAATATCGTCGCTGAAGAAGTGACGCTCTGTGAATGCGTTATAGTAGTCAGCTAAATTATTGGTAACTTGATCGAAGTATGACTAATAATCCTCTCCTCGTCCATTCGATTATATCTGATTACCAATATCAATATCTCTTTGATAAAGACGCCATTTTCATACTGAAGATATGTTATCTAAGTCTCTTACAGCCCTTCTCCCAAGCCATATCTCGTTACACCATTTATTGGCTTGCCAAACCCTTACTCCGGAACTCCGGGAGGCCTTGTCACTCTAATCCGGCGGGCTCCGAGCTGAAAACTACTCTATGTGAGCTACAGATGACAGCAATCCCAAATCAGATGTTCCTTGACGTCAACCGAGCCATTGCAGTGAGATGTGCTCTTCCTTAAGGTCAGAAACATGAGATGAAGTTGTTTGAGTTGAATTACTAGGCACTTATCCCGCTGAGACTGAAGTGTGGGGGGAGTGACACTTGTGGAGACATAGTGTTAGCAAATAAGTCCAACTTGATTTCCATGAGATTTTATTTTGCAATGCTTCATGAGGCTTGCGTAACCGATGATTAATCTCGGATTCTGTCTTACACTGCCGGACTTGGAGTTCTAGATGCTACTTAGACACAGTGCTGCCTGCTCTGGCACTACCGAGACCAACTTCCTTTCCTTCAATGCACTGCTGATATTGGAGATGGTGCATATCTCCATTTGATACTGAGTCTCTACAGTCCAAGTTCCCATATGAGGAAGGAGCATGACTTTATTGCTCTCCAATAAACCATTGTGGACCTCCGGTTCGTTCTCGTAGACGTCTAGGCCGGCGCCAGCGATGAGACCTTGATTCAGGGCCTGTACAAGCGCATCTTCGTCGATAATTGCCCCGCGTGCTGTGTTGATGACGACAGCGGTTGGCTTCATCAATTTGAATTCTTTGGTTGAGATGATATGATGTGTCTGAGGATTTAACGGCAAGTTGAGGCTCAACACGTCACTCTTTCTTAGCAGGTCCTCAAAGGAAACATATGCAGCACGGTCTACCTTCTCCTCGGCCAGCTTCCTACGACTATGATAAATGATAGTCATCCCCAAAGCTCGCGCCCTTTTCGCAATATTTATACCGATGCTTCCCATGCCGAGTATCCCGAGAACTTTGTTCTGCGGATCGTGACCCAAATTCGGAAGTGGGCTTCCCCTCCAGTCTCCTCGACGAAGTGAGGTCATAGCCACGTTGAAGTTGCGGAGAGCCCCAATAAGAAGATAAATTGCCGTGTCAGCTGTTGAATCGTCTGTCACATTTGGCGTGTTGGATACATAGAGAGGAGGTTGTCTTGCTGTGCATGCTTCAATGTCGATCTGGTCATATCCGGCACCTACATATTAGTTCGGTCAGCGATGCCAGATTCTGAACTATACTGGCGACATTTTCTTATTTTTCGGTGTCCCCTACTGCACACATAGGAGAAAGGACTGAGTGTGTAGTATTCCATGCCAATAAAGTATATTTTCTGTGTCAGGACTTAAGGCTTGTCATTTGGCAATGAGGGCTGAAATAGGAGAAAGCATATATTCACTCACCACTATGACATAAGAAGATCCAGCTCTTTGGTAAACAATTTATTAACTCCTTGTCGAAATTTCCCGTGATCGAGACGGAAGCAAGGGTTCTGTAGGCTGCAACGACACCATCTAGGCTCCCTTTCTTACAATCTCTTATGAAATCCTCTCGATTCCTCGCAGAGGTCTTAACAATGTCGGCGATGTTACTCAGTGCTTCCCACTCTCTATGCGCACTACACTCGAAATGTAAGATTAGAGCCTCCAATCTTTGAGCCAGAGGGGATGTTAGTTGACGGCTTACTGTTCAACTTCTCCAATAAGCAAAATTTTCGGTTTTCCGGATGACATCTTGCAGAGAAACAAGAGGAGGCTTAGAAAACTAGTAACAGAAATAATAGCACTGAGGACTATCTTCAGAGTATGACCTGCGTTGAGAGGATGGTACGAGGCTTGTGATTTATACTATATATCATTGACAGGATGGTTTGATAGCAAGCCAAAGGTAAGATAAACTCGGGCAATGTTCTACATATAACCTGCAGACCGGCATACAATCTTGTCTCTTCTAGAGCTGGTTTTTATTCCATTGAGATAAGCACATTGATGGTGGGCCATTGGTGCCACATCTGCCAAACGTCTGCAATGTGACATAAGCAATGCAATATAAGCAATGCGATATAAGCAATGCAACATAAGCAATATAATATAAGCAATATAATATAAGTAAAATATTACTGTACGAAAATAATTACTTTGCTTTTTTTTTTTTTTTTAATATTATTATTTTTAATTGCTATTATTTACTGTATACTATGCTTTATTATTTTAATATTAATAATTTTTATAATTAAATTATTATATTATATAAAGTTAATATTTTTATTTTTAATATTTTTAATTAAGTTAATTAAAATAATAATAATTATACTTATTATATAATAAAACGCTATATTTAAACTTAAAACTTAATAAATTATTAAATTTAATTTTAATTTAATAAAATTATTTTTAAAATTTAGTTTTTTTTTATATAAATTA